>PVJS01008263.1:0-52500 GCA_004027185.1 Glis glis | reverse complement strand
AAGTCAGATCATCAGATTGCATCTTGAATCCTGAAATAGCTCTCTGATCTCCACTCGGTTTCTTCCTGTTTACTCTGGTCCAACCAACTACTGTGCTCCTAGCTGTTCTGAAGATAGGACTGGCATGCTCCCCTGTGGCAGACTAGGCTCTCTTTCCATTGAAATGCTTTTGATTGCCAGGAGTTATCTGCCTAACTCCCTTAACAATGTCAAGCCTGACCAAATCTGCCCTCAGCAAGGACGGCTGACCATGACAATTCATGATGAAACTTGTACGGTTCACTTTACTGTGCTCTTTGTATCCTTCATTTTGCATATCACCTTGAAACACACTGTGTAGTTTCTTTATTTTTCACATTCTCTATTAGTCTATACCTCTGAAGAGTACAAGCTCCAACAGGGCAGGTGTTTTGTCACTGTTGTTCATTCACATTTTCCAGCATCCAAAGAGTACCTGAAAATAATGGATGTTTGAGAAGTGCTTGTTGAATAACTGAAAGAATAAATGAATGAGTAAAATCAATAGGAAAATGGAAAAAGAGAAATTAGGCAAGTGATATAAACAGAGGATTCATTGAGCAGAACATCCAAATGAACGATAAACACAGGAAAAGCTGCTCAACCTGGGAATCATCAATAAAATGAAAAACCTAATCAAGATAACATTCATTCTCATCTGACTGGCAAAACAAATTAAATCTGATAGCACAAAGTGTTGGTGAGGGTTTGCAGGAGCAAACAGTGATAGATATTCTGGTTTGACTGTAAAATTGAACAAATATTTTGAAGTTTGTTTTAGTAATACTGAATACAAAAATCACCCATGCTCTCCAGCCCAGAGACCTCACTTCTAGAGGGCATTCCCAAGTAAGCTGCCCTGCATGGAAAGGAGGACATTGCTAGCACTCTCTATAATAGTAAAACCAAAAAAAAAAGAAAAGAAGAAAAGGAAAAACAATCTAAATATAAATGTAAACAAACCATGGTTTATTCATACAATGCTGTTTTACACAGCCCTTAAAATTAATAAACCAGAAGTACACATATTAGCATGAGTTTTAAAACAACATGTGGAGTGAAAACAAATTTTGAAAGATGCATATTGTACATAACCTTATCTGAATTCTTTTTTTTTTTTTTTGCAGTACCGGGGATTGAACGCAGGGGCGTTCTACCTCCACGCTACGCCCCCGGCCCTATTTTTTATACTTTATTTTGAAACCGGGTCTCACGAAGTTGTGGAGGGCCTCACTAGGTAGAGAAAGAGAGAGAGAGACAAGGAGAGAGAGAGAGAGAGCTGAGGCTGGCCGCGAACCCTGATCCTCCGGTCTCTGCCTCCCAAAGTACTGGGATTACAAGCATGCCTTATCTGAATTCTTTAAAGACACAGAAAAACAATATTTATGCTTTATATGGTGTTACATATACAGATGAAAAGACAAACAAAATATGGAAATTTCTCCTATTTCAGTAGAGAGACATTTGAGAGGGAAGAAGGAAAGATTTGGGCAGTAGGGCTTTTGCACTATGATTTATTCCTGTCTCTTAAAATTTCTAAGTAAATATGATAACTATCAATATTTGTTTAATATTAGTTGTGAGAGTCTTTCATAATATTTTCTGCAATATAATTACAAATTTTAAATTTAAAAGTTTAAACTAACATTTTGGCAAATAAAAGTAAAAGATAAAGAGAAGGATTGGATGATAGTTTCTGGGAGGAACAGGAAAATATAATATTCTCTTGGGAGAGGTGAGATCTAAGTATGTTTGGAAGGGGCTCTGAACAGGGGGAAAACTGATAATATAAGAGAAAAGGTAAAAGAATAAAATCTTGACATGTGTAGGATGTCAAAACAAAGGCACACAGGTAGCTGTTAGTTCTGACAAGAGGCAGTCATATTTCTTCTACAAGAAGAGGGAGGAAGAAAGTGCTGGTTGGAGATACAGAGTTATATAGAGATAGAGAAGGATAAAAGGAACTCAGGCAAACAGTATTTCCAGCAAAGTTCAAGGCAATGAGACATAGAGACTCTTTCCCTCCAGTAAGGTAATCAAGAGTTTTGGTAATTTGAGTTGAGCAGAGGAGGTTTAAAACCTTAGCAGCTGTGGAAATACAAAACCAGGAAATAAATGGTAGAGTTACCAGGCAGCCTTGTGTTAGAAATGAGTGGGTTTCAGGTGGTACCTGATTTTGTAACTTGCTCCAGCAGTGTTGAGTAGCCAGAGAACATAAAAAATGAACAGAGGGGCTTACTTACGGTAAGAAAATCAACAGGGGGTAGGGGGACCTGGTGGGGAGGGCAACAAGAGGGGTGTACATGTATTTTTTCTAACACTCTGTACCCTAATATGATGTAAAATTGCAATGCACCCAGTTAAAAAAAATCAATAGAACTATAAAAGTGAAAAGAAAAATGAAACAAGGAATACATAGTATTACTGAGCACATTGGTGAAATAGCTAAACCTGAGAGCAAAGCTGGAGAAAGAGAAAGGCAAGACCCTCCAAAATCTTGTGGAATGAAGAAGCAATAAAAAGTTGAAGACGCAAGGAAGCTGAAGTTCTCATGAGTAGAAAAGTACATTTTTAACAAGACTGCAAAATGACAAGAAAAATAAAGGCGAAAGATGCTGGTACTCCAGAATTTTGGAGAATGTCATCTTAGATATTACTTAGTTCAAGATAAAATCAAGAAATGTTGAGAAGGGAAAAACCAAGTGAAAATGATCCTTAAAATGTGGACGAGTTGTGTGAAGCCCAGGTGTTGGATGAGATCGTTAATTTAAACGTTGAAATAGCAAAGGGCGATGTAAATGATGGAGTGGAAGGATTCCAGGCTCCTATTGAATTATTTAAAAAAAAGAATAGTGCTCTTATTTTAGGAACAATGGTAGAGAATGTATGTCAATTTCACCTACATTTTCATAATTATTTTACCTGATATAATGTCATTTGAGATGTATTTATGTTGATAGTATTTGGATCTGATCCATTTATTTGAATTTTCCTATATCCATTTGTATAAATACCCTAGCTTATTTTCTTATTTCCAACTTGTGGTTGTTTTTTTTTTTGTTCTTTTTTGCATTGAAAAATAATGCAAAAAATTATTTTAAACATGTTTTGTTATGCACACATGAGGGCATATCTCTAGGGCATTTATGTGAGAGTGAAATTCCTGGGTCATGAGTCATATATATCTTCAACTTGAATATGCAAGCTGCAGAAAATACAGTCAATGCCATTTTTATAAAGTTTTAAAACTCACAATCTTTATATACATGCACATCAACCGAGAACATAAAATTTGTTTAGGAAGTATAAGAATAAATATAAAGACAGGGGGTCCTCTAAAGGAGGAGAATTAGATATATATTCTTTTGGTGCTGGAGACATCAGTCTAAACTCACATTTAGTTTGATGTAATTACAGATGGGTACATGTAAAAACATTCACCAGCATTTATAGCTACTCTAATTAGAATGCTCATGGAGACCAGGTGTGGTGGTGCACACCTATAATCCCAGTACTTGGGAGCTCGAAGCAGAAGGATCACAGGTTCGAGGGCAGCTTCAGCAGTTTAGCAAGACCCTCAGCAACTTAGCAAGACCCTGTGTTTTGCGTGTGTATGTGTGTGTGTGTGTGTGTGTGTGTGTGTGTGTGTGTGTATGTGTGTGTGTGTGTGTGTGTGTGTGTGTTTTCTTTCAGTCTCTACCACTTTTACTTCACCTTTGTAAAATTTCAGCACATTATCATTCACAGTTATTCACCAATGCCAGAAACTTCGTGTGCCGTGTGATTCCAATCCCAGCCCCTGGAAACAGCAATCTTAAGCAAGCCTCGTGCCTTCTCTCCCCAGCACACTCCTTCTAGAAAGGAGTCCCAGTAGCTGTAAAGCAAGGGCCCAAGTTCAAAAGGTTGGGCAAGATCCTGTTTTAAAAATAAAAAAAATAAAATAGGGCTGGAAGTGTAACCAAGAGATAGAATGTCTCTGGGTTCAATCTCTAGGGAAAAAAATGGAAGAATGCTCTCAAATGTTTCACCTAGGCCTAGAAACAATGACAATTTTCTCTCAGGCCTAGAAACAATGACCTTTCTGTTGCAATAAGCACACCTAGTCCCTAGATCTTGGTTTCAATACCATTCTTCAATGGAAGGAACCAAGAGTCCTTGAAAAAAAGGTCTGAGTCAAAGACTAGGGAAGAATATGTATGAGGTGAACTTAGAACATCTTGTAATACCAGGGGGTAAGGATAGTACTGAAACAAACACAGTCATTGGCTATGTTAAAAGGACACAGGAGTCAACTGAAACAGCACCAAATGGCCAGGTTGAAACAATTTGAGCAATAAAGTAATGCATAAAATAAATTACGACCTCAAGTATAAATTATGTACCATAACTTCAGGGTGATATAAATAAGGTATTGAATAAATATATGGGAAAGAAGAGAAAAATCTCCCAAACTTAATTCCAAGTAATTTATGCTGATACTCTACCCTAAAGGAGTTGAAACAGAACTCCTCAATCCTTATGTGTGAGCTGCACAGAGTGACTTCCTTCCAAAGAACACAATATAGAAAAGAAAAAAGTAATTTTACAGTGAGGAAATCTGACAAATCCTACTTCGGCCAGGTGATCAAATTCAACATCAACAAAGATAAGTCATCATTGATATGCTCTGATACCCATGACACTATATGGCTCCTCCCCAAATCCACAATAGCAGCCTATTCTTTAGGAAATCCCAATTAAGAGATAGTCTACAAAGTACCTGGCAGTGACTCCTCAAAACTGTCAAAGTCACCCAAAACAAGGAAAGTCTGAGAAGCTGTCACAGCCACAAGGGGTCTGAGGAGATAGGATGACTAAATGTCACATCCTGAGAGGGATCTTGAAATAGAAAAATGAATAGGCAGAAACTAAAGCTGAAGAAACCTGAATAATACACAGATGTTAGTTAATAATAATTTGTCAGTATTGGTTCATTAGTTGTAATAAATGCTCCCTACTCATGCAAGAGGTTAATGATATGGGAAACTGGTAGTGGGTATATTGGAGCTCTCTGTTTTCACAATTTTTCTTCAATCTAAAAGCTCTAAAAATAAGTTTATTTTAAAAATTATTCTTCTAAACATTGTGTGTGTGTGTGTGCATGTATGTGTGTGTGTGTGTGTGTGTGTGTGTGTGTGCACGCGCGCATGCGTTACTGGAGATTGAACCCGGGGCATTCTACCTCCGAGCTAACACCTCCAGCCCTATTTTATTTTATGTTTTGAAACAGGGCCTCACTAAGTTGCTGAGGCTGGCCAGGAACCTGTGATCCTCCTGTCTCAGTCTCCCAAGTAGTAGGATTGCAAATGTGTGCCACCATGCCACCATGCCTGGCCTCTTCTAACCATTTATATGGTTGACATTGATGTTTTTCATACCCAATGCATTTAAGCAATCATATGTTAAGGACAATCAGTTGTTTCTGGTGTTTGCTTATTATAAACAGTGCTACAGTGAAACTCTACTGTAAATCTTTGTTCCTATGAAGTTGTTGATTAAAAAGGAATATCTGTGATAAGTTCCTCATAGAAATGTGTGCCCATTTACATATTCACAGTAGCACATGAAAGTCCAATTTCCCTACGCTACTAGCAACACTGAATATTATCATCTATTTAATCTTGGCTAATTAAATAGGTGAAAATCATACCTCATTTTATTTTGAGAGGTGGATTTTTTAAAAAAATGTTTTCATTGGCTATTTAAATCTATCCCTTTATAAATTTCAGGTTGATTTTAAGAATAGATTTAATGAACTTCCCAAATGTTCTGACAACTTTCACATACATGCTCTTACATTATCTTTATTATCTCTTGCATCTGGCTGCAAGTAATAGGAAACTCAATTAAATCTGGCTTAAACAACAAGAAGGAGCTATTATCTTCTGCAAGAGAAGCCCAGAGGGAAGGTGGTTGCAGGAATAATCCCCCTGCTTAAGAGAGTCAAGGTTCTGATATTCTCAGCAAGACTTGCCCTTCCTTCCTACAAGATGGCTATGGAAATCTCAGAAATCAAGAACAGAGAGAGTAAAAAATTCATGTCAACGTCTTATTTTCCCCTTTTGAGAAAAAGGAACACATAACACCCCAGGCTGGCTTCTTCTGAACAGTTTATTGGCCAGAAATGCACTGCATGCTACAGTGACAGCAGCAATCACTTGGCAAAAGGAAGGAGACGTGATTTACTTAGACAAACCAAGGTTTTTCTCCACCTCTGCTCTCCCCTGAAACTGGAGAAGACCACCCCTCCCTGAAAAATAGATCTGTTTGGAAGAGAATAAACAAATTGAGGTAGGAAAAAAGTAAGGAATGGCTGTGGGAATGGTCACAGTCTTCACAGCAGCCCACTGTAAATTAGTATTCTTATGCCCGTTGAACCAATGAGAAGGCTGCACCTCAGAGAAAGTCCACAGCTTGCTCAAGACCACGCAGCAAGTGTGACAAACCAGCTTGCCTTCAGAATCTCCATCTTTAATCATACTATGATTTTTAATTTTAAGTCATCTTCAACATATAGTATAAATTGCATACATTCTATAATTATGATTGGTACTAAGAGAAATACAGGATTTATGGTGTTTTGGTGGTACAAATATTAGGAAAAATCTGGTTGGGGGAATTGGCAAAAGCCTTTCTCATTCGAGTTAAGTGCTAAGTATTGAGGGCTATCTCCATGAATTAAATCCCCTTCACAATGGTGGCATCTGAGCTATTTTGCCATTTTTGAATGAATGTGGTCTCTTTATTACACAGATATGATCACAGCTCATGACAGTTGTTAGAAGCCAGGGGTGTGGTGGCATGGAGGTATCATGCCTCTGCTCTGCACACCACAGGCAGTTCCTCAGCAGTGTCCATAAATCTGCTGGAGGTGGCTACAGTGAGCTGGACATTTCAGAGCCCAGTGGAAGAACTGTCCCTTCCAAGCACGCCCCTGATCTTGGTGCTATAACAATGCTTAATGCAGCCTCAGCAGGACAAAATATTTACTATTCCTCTTAATACTCTTGTCTCAGTTTTAAAATGCAGCAAATGTCAACATCAGAAAGTACAAATGAAGAGTCAGAGAGCTGTACAGATATCTGTTTATACTTAGTGGGTAGGTGAGTGGAAGAAAGAAATAAAGGAAATAAGGGAGGCCGGAAGGAAAGAAAGAAAGGAGGGAGGAGAGTGGAAAGAAGGAAGGAGAGGAGGGGAAGGAAATCAGAGTAATTCCAACTTAATTTATTTAGGTGTGGTGAGATTAATAGATCAGAAGATGACCTACACTGAAAAAAGTTTTTTTCTACACCTAAGTAGGATAATAATTTATTCTTTTTATTCATTGGTGCATTGTAATTGTACATCATAATGAGGCCAAAGTAATAGAAACATACAAGCACACAGCACTGTCGTATTTCCCTCTGGGCCCCACCCTCCTTCCTCCTCCCCATACATAATATTAAAATTGGTATTGACAAATTCATATATGAACATAGTATTATTTGCACTGTTTCCTTCATCAAGTCTCTCCTTCCACCTCCCCACCTCCCTTCCAAAATCCCCTCCCACTATTCTACTAGTATCTCCCCTTATTCATCTAAAGTCCCTTTTACTTCCCAATTTCTCTCTAGTTTCTACATAAGAGTGAAAACATATGACCCTTTACTTTCGCAAATTTTTCTCTAGTTCCATCCATGTTCCTACAAATGGCATAATTTTGTTCTTTATGTCTAAGTAAAATTCCATTGTGTGTATATACCATAGTTTCTTCTCCCATTCATCTGTTGATGGATGCCTAGGCTGGTCCCATAGTTTGGCTATAGTGAGCTGTGCTGCTATAAATGTGAATATACACATATCCATATAATATTCTGGCCTCAATTTCTTTAGGAAGATCCTCAAGAGTGGCATAGCTGGGTTGTATGGTGGTTCTATACCCAGTCTTTTGAGGAACCTCCACACTGATCTCCATAGAGGCTGTACTAATTTGCAATCCCATCAACAGCATATAAGGGTTCCTATTTCCCCGTTCTACATTTGGATAACCAGTTTTCCTAGCACCATTTGTTCTATTTAAAATGGTTTATTCTAAGGCCCGGCATGGTGGCGCACGCTTGTAATCCCAGTACTTTGGGAGGCGGAGACCAGAGGATCCAGGTTCGCGGCTAGCCTCAGCTCTCTCTCTCTCTCTCCCCCTGTCTCTCTCTCTCTCTCTCCCTGTCACTCTCTTTCTCTCTCTACTTAGTGAGGCCCTCCGCAACTTCGTGAGACCCGGTTTCAAAATAAAGTATAAAAAAAATAGGGCCGGGGGTGTAGCGCGGAGGTAGAACGCCCCTGGGTTCAATCCCCAGTACCGCAAAAAAATAAATAAATAAAATAAAATAAAATGGTTTATTCTATTCCCAAGAAAAAGCCTGCAGGCCCCACCTGGAAGGGAGGGGTGCAGCACAAGCCGAGGGGGGGGGGCTGTGAGTGAGATCCTTTATATGGGTTCCCTGGGAGGGGACTGGAGGCAGAGTAAGTGAGTAGGTTTAGCATCTGTTAGCTTACATAATATCTGTGGGCTAGGGGCACAGAAGCCATACGCTGGTTGTCCTTACTGAGGTGATTACAAGAAGGTATACTGTGGTTCAGAGTGTGAGACCCCAAAAAGGGAGAGGTGGCTGGGGTTGTGAACTTAATTGGTTGCTCAAGAAAGGGAACTGACCAGCCTCTACTCAGAGTCTCAAAACTGGCTCAAGACAGCATTTTAAGAAGCAGCGCTGCACAGAATGCTGCCAGCTCCAAGGGGCACTTTGTACGCTCTATCCTCAACTAAGTGGTGAGGGGGAGTATTCTCAACTTTAACCACTGATTGTTTAGATGACTGAACAAACACAAAACCCCAACTAAATATAGTTAAATTGGGAGAGAATGTTTTCATCCCTTTGCATATTAAATGAAGCAAAAATTAGTTACAAAATACCAATTAAAGCATCTGTACTTTGAACAGATATGAGGCAGGATTTATCTGAAAGAAAGGTAGCAAAGCTACTCTCCACTAATTATATTAATGTTTGGTTTAGCACTATTCACAAATTTAAGGCTATTTCTGCAGTTTTATTTACCAGCCGCATTTTACTTGAAAATCATTAAATTCTGCTCTGCTATTACTAATGTCAAAGCAGGTTTCATGTAAAGATTCAGGGAAGACAAAGAGAATGAATTTGTGTGCCCTGAAGGCTAATCTGCAGGTGACATAGGAAATGCTTCTGGAAAGCCCAGTGATGTAAGCAAACATCAAGCTAATTAATTCTTGAATTTACTAATAAAATGGTGCTTTAATGAATTGGGAAAATTAAGGAAACAAGGGAAGGTTGTTAAATTCTGTAGTTAAGTATATGACTCTCCATCTGTCCAAATGGCTTATAGTGACATAATTTCTATTATGAATAAAACATCACTAAGATCAATACCTAGTGTATGTTAAAACCAAAATGTGACAATAATCTATCCATGGTAGCATTTATTTGATCAAAGGCTTTATGGTTACTCAATCTATTTAACAAAAAAGCAATAACATTTTACTGAAAATTAAATTAGGGTTTTAAATGCAAGGCAATATTCTTTCTAAAAGTATTTGGCAGGAATCATTCATTCCAACAGGGACATCTTTATCTAATGATATCCAGCTCATATAAGGCATTTTCATCTTCCAAGTGTTTTACTAACACCAATTAATTACTTTTCATTTTATTGCAACAAGATAGGTAAATACAAGTTAAAGGGGAAACTACTTTTTTTCCGGATCAGGTGGGAAGTCAATGCCAATTTTTAAATTATGTTTAGGAGTTTTGGCTTCAGACCTTTTTTCTTATCATTGAGTAAAAAATACCTACTTTAGTATTGTCAAATGCTGGGAATCTGTTAGAGAGAGAGAGAGAGAGAGAGACAGAGAGAGACAGAGAGAGAGAGTGAGATCACAATCTCAAGAACTATAGCTGAAAAGTAATTTCGGTTTTTAAGACTTCTGTGTGCTGCTAAGGAAGGATGGAAGAAAGGTGGGAAGGAAGGAAGGAAGGAAGGAAGGAAGGAAGGAAGGAAGGAAGGAAGGAAGGAAGGGAGAAAGGGAGGAAGGAAGAAAAGAAGGAAGGAAAAAAAGAGAGTAGTACTTCCCCTCTTTCCCTCCTGAGAAAGTGTTATATTCCTGACAATGTCAAACTGTAGTCTGTACAATATGAAATATGGTGGTTTTCAAATTATCTTTAAAATAACAGTATTTTTCATGAAAGTGTGTTGGTGAGAAAATACTGAAAAGAATCAGATGTGAAAACTATTTGTTACAGCTCAAGGATGTCTGCATAACAATGTGGGAGAAAGAGCTCTTTTCAAATACATTTATACTCAAAGTATCTTTATATACCTGAGACTAACAAAAAAAATTATTACAAGTTTGAATAATGCATATGTTCTTTTGTCACAGGATTGCATTCTTTAAATAAATAATAAATATCTCACAGTGCTGGCCTTCAAAAAAAAAAGCCCCATGAAGATTTCAAACTATGGTTAACTGAAACGAATGCACTCCCTTTGTAGAACTGACTGAAATAGAGGCATCACTTTATGCATGCTAAATAAATGCCCATTTACCCAAGTCACAGCTGTAAATCAGAACAATGTTAAAGTAAAAAAAAAAAAAGTCTCCTGGTTGTTCTGGAAAAGCTTCAACCTGAAATTGCTTTTTAGAGATTGGCAAACTATTGCCCAAGCCCAAATCCAGCCATTCACCTGGTTTTGTAAATAAAGTTTTATAGTAACATTGTAATGTCCATTTACATTGTTCACAGCAACATTTGAGCCTCAACAGCAGGCTTGAGGAGCTGCAATTAAAACCATATGGCCCAGAAAACCTTACCTTTTTACTATCTGGCCCTAGGCAGAAACATTTGCCAACCCCCTTCTGGTACTGAAAGTGACATTTGAGTTCCTGAGAGAAGTCAGACTAATTTCATGGAGGCAAGAAGGAGGCTACTAACCATGAAAAGGAAATCAATTTAAATGTGTATTTATTTAGAGAGTATGCAACTTCTGAGCCAGGAATGATCCATAATTCTCGTGTAAGTCATCTATTTCCTACCCTTGCTATATCCATGAGCTCATAATGTATGTGAATTTCTTTCCTGCAGTATTGAACAAATTGGTTTTATGGGGCAGACTATGGATATTTAGAGCATGTGTCCCCCACTTGTCATGAAATCTTGTGTGTCCTGAAGCTACTTAGAGAAGTTCAAGACAAGTCCTGTTCAGAGCATTGTACCTTATGCAGCCAGGGGATCCCGGGGTGCGAGGAGTGTAGCAGGTCTCACTTGTTCCACAGGACTGCATTTCACCAAGCTTTGGACAGGTCATAGAAAGGGCATCTTCACAATGGATGGCAGGAGGGACATTTTTCACATCCATCAGTTTTGGAGTTGTATATTTTATATAATATTCATACAAAAGAGCATCCTCTGATGTTTCTGACTTTCTAAGGTTCTCTAAAGCCAATGTGAAATCTTCAAACTTGTCTAAGTTTGAGTGATGATGATGATGATATTTTTGATGTGAACACAATATGAACTATGTTTTCTCCATTGTTCTAAATTTTTATGTGTATTTAATCAATCCTTATAACAACCTTATGAAGTAGAATTGTTATTACCCTTACTTTACAGACACAGATAATAAATAATTTGTAAATAATAGAGAGAAAAATAGATCTCTATCATGCCTTATAGAACAACTGACTTCTCTAAGGCTCACAAAAACTAAGAACATATGCATTTGTTCTTAACCAATGGGATATATATGTTTAAAAATATTAGGTTTTTATGTTTACTATTAATTTTAGTCCATCTACCAATTTTAATAATGTTAATGCTGTTCCTTTACCTTTTCTTATACCTTTATCATTTAGCAGTGTGCAACATTATTTTTATCAACTTTTTAAATATAAAAATATAAATTTTAAATATTTTTGTGACCTCGATGATGCAAGATTTTATTTTATTATAAAAATATATTACTTTTATTATTGTAAATATTATTAGAACTTCAATAATAAAATATTGAGTATTTCAGATCAACCTTTTCAATAAAGTAAGCTAGAAAATCTAGACAGAATCCAATAAATGCCTATTTGAACCATTGGAAGAGAAAGTATTATCAGGTCAGGATCTATAAGATGGTAGAAGGCCCAGAAGAAGATTCAGTTCTTAGTGTTCCTTTCCCCTGGGGTGTTTTCTGATCACTGAGCAGGTCATCTAAGAGCTGAAGGTTAAGCAGCTCTTGGAAATATCTCCTGGGCCTAACATGTAGCAAATGAAGTCCAAAGCTTTTCAAAGAAAGGGGAGTGGGCAAGTTGTTGAGCTTGAATCACTTAGGTTTGTGACTATGAGAGATTGAATCCTTAGAATACTGGGAACTAGGTAAATTCCCACAGGGACTTCAGATCAATTGTTAACTAGCCCAAACCTGATATTGGATTTAGGAATCATAGATAAACTCTATCTTTCGGCATTAGTAAACACTGTTTTTTCTCAGAAGAAAAATAACATCATCCTAATCTTCAATTTACTTCTGTATTTTTAAAATTTCTATGGTCTGTACACATTAAAAAGCCTAAAACTCACACAAAGTGATAATATGAATACAAATCAGCACAAATAATATTAATCATGAATAAAACCAATACAAACATCGGTAATAAAAAACAGACTTACTGACACTTTAGATATTGAATTTATAGAATATAAATTTAAAAATAAGCATACTTGTATTATGCAAAAGAAATAAAATAAAAATATGGAAAAAACTGGAAATAAAGAAGGAAAATGCAGATATTTGAGAACTGAAACCAATGCAGCAACCAAAATTATGTACCCAGTGGGTGACTTTATAAGGAGATTAGACACAGATGAAGAGAGATTTAGAGATCTGGAAGGCTGATAAGAAGAAAATATTCAGAATAAATGTGGAAAATCACAAGAGAGTGCAGAAAACATAAAGGATTAAGGAAGAGGTCTGACGTATGCAATTTGAGTCCCAACAATAACAAATAGAAGAAACTGAAAGAGAAGTACTATCTAAAGAGTTAATGACTCATAACTTTCCAAAACTGATGAAAGTTATCAAGCCTCAGAATTAAAACTCTCTGTGAACTTGTAGTAAAGTATCTGAAAAGTCAAGTATGTCTAGGTACATAATATTAAACTGTTACAAACCAAAGACAAAGACAAAAAAATTTAATGCAGTGACATAAAAAGATAGTCTTCATAAAGCAAATAAAGCCGGGCGTGGTGGTGCACGCTTGTAATCCCAGTACTTTGGGAGGCAGAGACCGGAGGATCCGGGTTCGCGGCCAGCCTCAGCTCGCTCTCTCTCTCTCTCTTCCTGTCTGTCTCTCTCTACCTAGTTTCAAAATAAAGTATAAAAAAACAGGGCTGGGGGTGTAGCGCGGAGGTGGAACACTCCCGGTTCAATCCCCGGTACCGCAAAAAAAAAAAAAAAAGCAAAGACTCACATCTGACTTCTCAATTATCATGAGAAAGCCAGAAAGTAAAATGCAAAGTACCAAGGGAAAATAGCCAAATAAACTAGAGTTCCACACAAAGAAAAATATATCCTTCAAGACTGCAGAACACAAGTAGAAAATATTTGGCTAAATGAATACTGAGAGAATTTGCTCCCAGCATTCTCCTGCTAAAGGAAATATTACAGCGTGTTCTTCAGGTCAAGTAATAATGATCATAGAGAGGAGATCACATGTAGGAAGGAATGAGAGCAATAAAATGGTAAACATGTATGTCAATGTAAATGCATATTCATTATGTAATAAGACTAACGATAGTACTAAATTATGAGATGCTGTTTGTAAAAATATAATATTAATAAGCCATGCCCCATTGTGCTTAAATATACACATATTCTACAACGAGCTTAATAGTAAATGAAGTTAAAGAACCAGGCAACCAACAATTACCATTACACATTTATAAAACAAGGATGCAGTTTATAACTTCCAAGTAACTTCTAAAAGAACTTTAAAAAGAATTTTACTCCTCAAATAATAGAGAGCAAAAATGAAATAGCAAAAATTTGTGAATATTATTTACATCTGTGTCAGACTTTATTTTGATAAAAAACACCATTATTTTACAACCCAGTGAAAAAAGGCGAGCATCATTTACAATTGATACATTGAAGATTAATGTATTTAAAATAATGTGTGTACAATGAAGCACAGAAAAACAGGTACATAATATACTAGCCTTTTTTTAGAAAATGGAATTAAATTCCATCGCTCTTTTTTTTTTTTTGGCGGTACCGGGGATTGAATGCAGGGGCGTTCTACCTCCGCGCTACGCCCCTGGCCCTATTTTTTATACTTTATTTTGAAACTGGGTCTCACGAAGTTGTGGAGGGCCTCACTAGGTAGAGAGAGAGAGAGAGAGAGAGAGAGAGACACAGAGAGAGAGAGCGAGATAGCTGAGGTTGGCCGTGAACCCGGATCCTCCAGTCTCTGCCTCCCAAAGTACTGGGATTACAAGCGTGCGCCACCACGCCCGGCCTCATCACTCTTTAATATAATGACATTGTGCTATAACTTTTAAAGCCATACAAAAGTGAGCATATAAATATTTTAATCAGTAGTACACAGAAAATAAACCACATAAAATAATATGCTATTTTTTACTTGTTAAATATTGAGAAATATTTACCTTTTTAAAGTCAGCTTTAGCCAGGCATGGTGGCATATGTCTGTAATCTCAGTACTTGGGAGACTGAGTCAGGAGGATCACAGATTCCAGGTGAGCCTCAGTCTCTTATAGTGAGGCCCTCTGCAACTTAGTGAGACCGTATTTCAAAATAAAAATAAATAAATAAAAGAGGGCTTGGGATATAGTTCAGAGGTAGAATGCCTCTGGTTTCAATCCCTAGTACTACAAAAAAAGTAAAGTAAGTTTTAAAATTATGAAAAGAACTGTCAATAATTTGAAAATGAGGAAAGAAAACAGAGACAAAAGAAATGGAAATGTTAGAACAAAACACATAGCATGTTTTTATGTTTAAACCCAAATATTAGGTGTAAAACCACTACACAATAAAGTTGCAAAGAAAAATCAGGCTTTGGTGTATACTTTTTAGAGGAGAATCATCTAAATTACAAGACTGTCAATGGTTGAAAGTTAAAAAAATAAAGAAAACCCATATACCTTGCAGATGTGATCCAAAAGAAGCCGTGTAGCTATATTAACGTCAGTTTCAGTAAGCATCAAGATAGGCAGAATTAGTAGAGATGAAGAACAATACTTTATATTAGTGGCAAGTTGAATTTATCAAGAAGATAAGACAATTCTAAATCTGTATACACTGAAAACGTTGCTTCAGTTTATATAAATATGCAACAAACAGAATAGAAAAAATATTCAGTCATAGAAGATTGTTTACACATCTCTTTTAAAAACATAAAAAATCAATGAGAAGTTTTTAAAAAATTAGAATAAAATAACATGTGGAGCAAACTTGATCTAATGGGCATAAATATTATTCCATTCCCAGTAAAACTGTATAATGCATATTCAAAGCACATCCAGCACCTACAAATGGAGCATTTGCCAGGTCATCAAGCAGTTCTCAACAAAGGATTGAAATCATGCAGACTGTGTTCTTTCACCATGAAAAAATTAGGTATAAAATATTATAGTGCTGCAGGTGTCGCTCCTTGAGAGAGTACTTGCTTAGCATGCATGAGCCCCCAAGTTCATTCCCTAGCACGAAAACAACAGCAAAACATCAGATAAACAAAAAGATAACCACAAAATGTCCACATAGGTTGGTCTCTTGGTCTGTTTCCTGCTGTTATATCAGGATACTATAGGCTTGGTAATTTATAAACAATAAAAGCTTAACTGGCTCATGGTTCTAGAGACTGGGAAGGTCAAGATCTGGGGACTGCATCTGGTGCAGGCTTATTCACTGTGCCATAACATGGTAGAAGGGCAAGAAGCATGTGTAAGACAGAGAGAAAGAGGGGACTGATTTATATAAATCCCATTTTAGTGCAATATCCACATTAATTCATTCAGGAGGGCAGGTCCCTCTTAATCTAATCTCCTATTAGGTTTGAACTCCAGACATTGTTGGATTGAGGACTAAGTTTCCAACAGGTAAACTTTTGAGGGACATATCCAAACCATAACAGACAGAAATTAAGAAAAATATTCTTATAAAGAATCCATTGGATCAAAAAAGAGATCATTAAAGGAAATAAAATAATATGAATTATATAATAATAAAATGCTATATAAATAATGTGCGTGGTCACCACCACTCTTAGATGTTAATTTATGCCATTAAATGCATTTATTAGAAAGGAAGACATGCTGAAAATTAGCTTTTGCAAAATTTGAACAATGACCTCAAATTGAATATAAAACAGAAAAATGAAAATAAAAAGGGACCAAAGTCAAATGAAATAGAAAGTAAACATAGATATCAACAATATTAAAAGATAGGCCTTTAAAAAGATTCATAGCTTTGATAAATTTCCACTGAGATTAATTAAGAAAAAGACAAAAGGAACAAATAAGTAGTGTCAGGAATGGTAATGGTATCAATAGTACGCATCTATAAATATGAAAAAGATAAAGATTAGGACAACTTTATTCCAATAAATATACATATTTACATTAGACATATCTACAAGAGAATTACTTGAGGAGAAATAGAAAATCTAAGCATGCCTGTAATTACTAAAGACATTCAATCATAAATAAGTCTTCTCAAAGATAAAATGTCAGGCCCAGGAAATTCTAACCAACATTTCAACAGTAAATGATGACAATCCCATATGAACTCTTTGAGAACCCAGAAAAGGGTTCTCCACTCACTTCATGAGTCTAGTGTGCCCTTTCTACCAAAACCCTGGAAAGATCATTATAGGATAAGGAAGTTAAATGGACAATATCACCCAGGAACATAGTTGAAAATATCCTAAACAAATTATCAAATCAAATCCAGCAGTTTAAAAATAATAATGCATCATGGGCAGGCTTATACCATGAATGTAAAGTTTGTTTGATATTTAAAAATCAATATGCAACTTACTAACAGAAAAAAAGAAAAAATATCACATAGTCATCATGAAATACAAAAAAAAATTTAATAAAATATAGCATTATCTATTGATATAAGCCGAGTAAAGTAGGAAGAAGTAAGACTTTCTTAATTTTATAAAAGTTATTCACAAAACAAATAATATATAAGTAAATAAATCACATTGACATTGGATTTAATGTAAAATGTTGCAAGCTTTCCTTCTGAGACTGGATACAAGGTAAATAGGCCTAATAACATAATTTCTCTTCAGTATTGCTCTAAAAGTTATAGCCAATATATTAAAACAAGAAAAATTGGATTAATATAATAATTGGGAACAAAGAAATAAAACTGTTTATTTGCAGACAGCATAATTATCTATGTAAAATGTTAAAAAATATACATAAATATGTTGGGATGAATAAGGTTAATATATAAAATCAACTTTATTGCTTTCAAGGAGCAATTAGAAAATGAATTTTATAAAAGCACACCATTTATAGAAGCATCAGAAAAATAAGCCACCTAAGAACATATCTAACAAAAGCTGTGCATAACTGCAAATGAAACTATAAAATATTATTGAGGATGACAGAGATGGCCTACATAAATTGAGCATTTTTTAAAAATTTTCTTGGTGTAATTCACCAAGTTGAGGGTAAATGCATCTTGAAATTACAAGGGCCAAGTGAAATCTGAAAAAGAAAAGCAGTGTTGGAAGATTTATCTTACCTACTACTAAGACATCATTGTAAAGCTACAAAAAAATTAAGAAAAAAATGACACTGTGAATGGGGCAAACAAAAGAAAAATTTCATGAGCATACCCACCAATGCATTGGTTCTTTGCAAGTGACTATTGTAAAATGACCAGAGGTTGAATAAGATGGTATTTTTTAATGGTAAATGTATCTGTCAAATGACAAAGACAGTATTATCCCCCCAAGGTATTCATTACCATAGGTAGTGTCAACATTCTTGATTCCTTATAAAGCCTCTCACATCATAGGCAGCTCTTTCAATTATTTTTGAGCAGTAGGCTAATTTATTCAACCACTATTTTACTCATTCAGCAAATGTTGAATGTTTATTAAGCACAATGCACTGTACTGGACTCCAAGTTGCAGCCATGAGCATGATACAGCACCCCTGCTCTCCTCAACATTACCACGCAGGGGAGAGATAAGTAATAAGCCCAGCATTGATCTCCATCCTATATACTTGTCACTGGGTCCCTGCTTTTCTCTGGGCCATGTTTGAATGTTGGAGGAAACAGCAGGGACAAATGAAGACCTTAGTGGTTTTAGTTAGCCAATGACTGCAACAAACATATTTCAAAATAAGAGCAAATGAAACCTGAACACAAAACTTACAGGAAGGAGGGAATTACAACAGCTTTCCAGAATTTTTATTCTGAAACTCTAGATAAGCTTATGAGAACTGCATTCTCTCTCTTCCCCTTTCTTTTTGCTTGATGGGATTGTTTGCTTGATACCATGATACTAGTGTCCCAAATCATATTTCATCTGCCTATTGAGTAACCTACCACAGAAAATGGGAAGTGTTGAACATGGGACACATCTTACTTTTTGGTCTGGGTAGAAAAATTAACCTATATGTCAATGCAAGAACATAAGTGAACTGTGATTTCAGTGTTTACATAGAAGGCATTTGCTTTTTTTTCCTTTTAGAAACTAATTTGTTTCTGTCCTAAGTTTCTGATCTAAATCTCCCTGTGGCTGACACTGTGAAAGATATCTTAAGTAGTCATGAGGGTGAAGGCCAAAGCATTTCACTAGATGTGGGCAAAAAGTGTCAGGAATTTGTTATGTTGATAAACTTGGTTTCCCCGTAGGTCTCTATAAAAACGAAGCTGGCTAATAAAAAAACACAATCAGCATACACATGCAAGTATAAACCCTGTCTGCCTCTGTTCTAATAATGATCGAAACATTAGTGGTGCTCTATTTTATCTGTATCTTTCACTCTGCCTTAGGAGTGACAGTGAGAATCCGACTATGCATCCATTGACAGTTTGACGGTTTCTACCTGAATCACATTCCCAAGAAAAACTTGCCATTTTAGAAAGTAACTGCCATCACAAAATTAAATTGAAAATGATTTACAAATACATCAGCAGTTAATCACTCTGTAATTAGCATTTGGCTAGGCCTTGTTAGAAAGGTTTTTATTTGCTTATTTATTGTTCTTTCTTTTCACACAATGTACTAAGAGACCCTTCTCTGCACAATTAAAATTAAAAAGAAATTTTTAGTAATGTGAAAACGCCAGAATGGCAAGCGTTGTTTGAAAATGGGAAATGTTAAAATATATTATGCTTTCAATATAATACTCCAAAAAAAGAGACCATTGAAAAAAATTAAAATATATTTAGGGATTTTTATCTGCTTCACCCATATGTTTAATATCATGGAAATTCAGTCTTGATTTTATAATTCTGGAACCTTTTCAGTATTCTTTCTTCAGTAGCTAACCTGTGTTTACTTAGAATATCAATCAGCTGCATTTTTAGAGTGCATAAAATACTGTCTAATTAAGCTTTATTTAATTTGTTTTAACTCAGAGTACGTAGGAGATGGCACAATGTGAATTGCTCATTAGAGTCACCTGTCCTCAAAACTACAAATGGGCCTGGAGTGATGTCTCTGTGTTTGTTTTTTGCACCGTAACATCACTCACAGAAGCAGTTCCTCAGAAAGATGATAACAATAATAACGACGCTTAGCATTTATATAGCATTTTCTATCTTCACGATGCTTTATAAACCTTAACTAAATAATGGTACTTGCAGGAATGAGGTTACAGCACCAATGAATCAGCCCGTCCCCAGCTGTAATGTTAGTCCTCGGAAATGCCACCTCCTGGTGTCAGTTCCTCTGGGATAGATTGCCCCTCGTGATGGATTAAAACCAGATACAATTGATTGGCTGATCTCTGCCTGCGCTTGGAAGGCACCTCTATAGCCTTTGGATGTTTATACTGATTAACTCAAGCAATAGCATCTTTATTTGTGATCTCCCACAAGCCCTCTATGGAGAGCCAGGTGGAGAGTCTAAGGCAATTATCGGGACCATTCAGCCCCACATTTCCCACTCATTCTGAGTCATCAAGGCAGTTGCCTCCATACTCCATACCTGGGATTCTCAAACTCAGCAGTATTGACATTTATTTGGGGACTGCAAACTGCTTTGTTGTTCAGGGCTGTCTGTGTATTACAGGACATTAAGCAACGTTGTTGACAGCTGTCCATTAGGTACCAATAACACCCAGTTACCGCATCCCCACTGAAACCCCAAAATGTCTCCACGCATTGTCATCATTCCCCAGGCGAGAACCATTGCTGCATGCTTTGCTTGTGGCTAGACATCCTTATTCTGTGTCCTAACAATCCATACTTGTCTCCAGCAGCGCCTCCTTTGCAGGGAATTTCAGGTGTGTTATTGCAGTTTGACTTTCAACGATAAGGAAACCCCAATGACTTAGCTTGGCAACCTCTTATTTCAAGTCAATTTGGATGACATGTAGCTTCGCTGCCTCCCCCAGTACCCAGAGTAAGGAATTCTTCCACACTGAGCGCAAAACAGCAGTATAAACAGACCCTGGAAATCAGTTTAGCATTTCAGTTATGAAAAACTTATTTCACAGGGTTTGGAGATAAGTTGACAGAGGCTAGTTTGAAAGCTCAGCCTTACACATTTTGCTTCTCAGCTGGGCTTAGAAAATTGTTGCAACTGTAGTTGTAAGGAAAATACTACCTCAAGGCCCGATCATAAAAGCTTCTATCAGACAGATGTCTGCAGTTATTTCAGGTTCTGTATTCAGTAAGTTTTATATGGACCTAATTCCCAGAAAAACTCCCTCAGTCTGTTTACATGGACAGGGTAAACTGACTGCGATTCTTTATATTCCTAGTGTGAGCTGCTAATTATCCATCCACTGCTGGGATATTTCATGTAACGGGTGGACATTTTAGACACCACGAGCACCCTTAATCTCCCTAGGATTCTCTAGGAACAAAATTATTTGATATGAAAACCTTTGATATTACAAGTTGTGTTTAACATTTCAAGCCTCATTTACATCAGCTCAGTTCAGTGAGTTGCTAAGCACACAGGATGATGAATCAGGGAGGGAAGGAAACGTATAGATGAGCTCTGTTGCCTGAAGGTATATTACACAAAATAACAAAAGCGAGCTGCTGAAGATGCATCTGAAATGTGTTATTATCACGGAGGACTGTGAGTGTGGCAATTAAGCACCACCCTGGATGATTTTTCCAAACAAATAATGTGGAAGTTGACTGAATCATGAAAATAAGAATTTCCTGATGTATAGATGATGCTATACTCTACATATGGCACATTCTACTGTGAGCTGAGTACCCAAGCATGAATAAACCAAAACTTCTATTAATCTAAATCCTACTGTACAAAATCGTGGTCTTCCTTTTATTTTGGCAGATCACTAAAGGCTTTGACAATTTACATGTGGGCTAGAATTAGACTGGCCATTAAACAGTTACTGTACATCAAGGAGCTACTTACTAATGGCTGTAGCCAAAACGCCTGCTAACCTCCTAGTGTAAGCATTTATCTCGTATCTGCCTGCGGCAGAAATAAATGAATAAATAAACTTTCCCTGCTCATATTACATGATTCAATGCATTACAGCATTATGTATATAAAATAACAAAGCGTGGTCTTCTGGGGCTTTTTAAAAAAATCATTATTTTTGGCAGTTAGAAAGTATCTGGTAGCTCTCTGTTCCATTTTCCTCGTTTGAGTTTCTGCCGGAGCCCTCACAACTACAGGGCTAGTTGGCCTTTGCTCTTGGAAGAATCCCTTTGAGAAAATCTCCTTTCTAATCCTCAAAGAGTTTTAAAATGGCATTACAAAGAGGATGGATATATTAAACACCTCAGCTGTCAATGAGCGGAATCAATAACGGTGGGTACATAGCTTACATTATGTCTACTTACACAGGACTTGCGATATTTGGAGAGGAGAGCTTTTCTTTTGACAAGTTGGCACCAGCTGTTTCAAGAAATAACACAGCTGTATATCTCTCCCACACCTGCCTTGTCTTCCATAATTTTAAGGAGAAAGCTATAAAGTAATGACCAGAGAGGGCAGACCACTGCTAGAAGCCTTATTTGCAGGAGTATTTTCATTTGCATGTTAAAAAAGCATTAAGAATAAATTACCAACTAGAGTTTTAAAACAAGAATAGAGAGTTGGTGGTTCTACTGCTTTAAAGCTAGAAGGGAACAGTTCAGTCAGGAGAATATGTACAGTATATCACTGGAGCAACAGTATCATTAAATAAAACCCTCATCAGGAATCACATCACTGGACATAACACATCGTACAGTACATAATGCATTGTCCATTAAAATAGGCTGTCCATGGACTTGTCTTGATTTGTACCTTGAAGGCTTAATTTATTTTTTAAATTTTTTAAAATAAAATTTTCTCCAATATTTAAACATTATTATTCTAAATCATAAATCCTGTAAAGAAGATTATGTGTGTCTAAGCCTAATAAAAGAGCATCCTTCTAGTGATAGATACTACCTAAAATAAAGAGAGAAGCCAGTTTACCCCTCATCATTCTTAAGCATCACCTGGAGTTTCATTGTCTGTGGGAGAAATATTCCTACTTTACCCCTTCAGTTGTCATTGTCTAGTCTTCTGATACGGCAACAGTAGTAGAATGGAAGAAGTTCAAAATGAATAACATCCTCAGTGCTATACAAATTTGCACAACTAGCTTTGTGTCATATTTCTTTGCAAGACAACTCTCTAAATTATTTACATTTAGTGTATTACATTTCTGATATTGCTAGAGTTTGGATCTTGATCCCCAGCCCTGGGTACCATTAGAGGTGGTGAAACTTTAAAGATGGGGAGCCTAACAAGAGGGAGTTAGGTCATTGGGGACCTTGGGACTGCAACTCCTCCTCTTTCTCTCTCTTTGTTTGCTTCCTGGGCCATCGTAAGGGGAGCATTTTGCACCACCTCACACTCCTTGCAATTAGGTATTGCCTTGCCACAGGCTCAGAAGCAACAGAGCCAACCAACCACAGTGAAGTCTCCAAAACTCTGGACCAAAAGAAACCTTTCCTCTCCTTAAGATGATTACCTCAAGCTGGGTGTGGTGGTGCACACTTGTAATCCCAGTACTTGGGAGGCGGAGACCGGAGGATCCGGGTTCGCGGCCAGTCTCAGCTACTTAGGCCCTCCGCAACTTCGTGAGACCCAGTTTCAAAATAAAGTATAAAAAATAGGGCCAGGGGTGTAGCTTGGAGGTAGAACGCCCCTGGGTGCAATCCCTGGTACCACACACACAAAAAAAAGATGATTACCTCAGGTATGTAGTTACAGTAATGGTATTCTGGCTAATACAGATATCTTTACAAAAATGAAATTGAGGAAACAATTTCTAATAGAATAAAATTAGAATAGTAATAAGTATAGCAAATGAAGTACGTTTACACTGAAAACTATAAAACAGTGTTAAACAAGATTAAGAAGCACTAAGTAATTGGAAAGACTACCAATAGTCATGAATCAGAAGATTAATATTGTTAAAATGGCAATATTCTTCAAATTGATATGCAGATTCACACAATTCCTTTCAAATCCCAGCTGGATTTTATTTGTATGTATTTATTTATTTGAAGAAATTGGCAACCTGATCCAAAAATGTCCCTTGTGGAAATTCAAGGGATGTAGACTACCCAAAATATTTTTGTTAAAGAACAAAGTTGAAGAATTCATACTTCTTCATTTCAAAACTTAAATACAATCTTCCATACTCAAAACAATGTGGTACTGGCATGAGGATAGATATGTAGATCAATGGAATAAGATTGAGATTTCAGAATAAAGACATCATCAGTTGATTTTCTATGTGGATGGCAAGACGTTTTAATAAGAGGAGAATGGTCTGTTTAACAAATGGTACTAGGACAACTGTATATAGTCATGTGAAATAATGAAGTTGTATGCCTACCTGTCGTTATACACAAAAATCCACTCAAAATGGACCTAAGTGTAAGGGCTAAAACTATGAAAGTCATTTTTTTAAAAAAACAGAAGGGTAAACCAATGTGATCTTGAATTATGTGGTAATAGTTTCTTAGATATGACAAACAAAAACAACAAATAAATTAGACATCATCAAATTTTTAAAAACTGTGCTTCAAATGACACCATTAAGGAAAAAAAAAAAACAAAATGGGAGAAATATTTGTAGAACATACATCTTGTGACTTGTACCCAGGATATATATCTAAAATCTCAATAACAAAAAGAAAAGCAGTTCAATTAAAGAATGGGCAAAGATCAGAATAAAGATCTCTTCAAGGACTATGTACAAATGGTCAAGAAGCACATGGAAAGATATTCGGCATCATTATTCATTGAGGAAATTGAATCAAAGCCACAACGAGGTACCACTTCACCCTCACTAGATGAATATAATAAAAAAGACAATAGCAAATGTCAATGAGGATGTGGAGAAATTGGAACCATAAAGCATTGTCAGTGGAAATTTAAAATACTACAATCACTTTAGAAAATAGTTTTCCAGTTCCTCAAAGACCTAAACACAAACTTACCATATGGCCCAGCAATTCTGCTCCTAGGTATATATTCAAGATAGATAAAAATACACATCCACTCAAAAACTTGCATGCAAATATTCATAGCAGCATTATTCATATTAACCAAACAGTATAAACAACCCAAACACCCATCAACAGATGAATGACTAAGGGAGTGTATCCTTTCAATGGAATATCGTCATGCAACAAAAAGAAATGAAGTACTAATGCATAGAACAACACAGATAAACCTTGAAAACATTATGCCAAATTTTAAAAAAGTTTCAAAACACCAAATATTGTATGACTCTGCATATCATTACATTCAAAACACCAAATATTGTATGACTCTGCAATAATGAAGGATAAGTAGGTCTTTTTGTTATTATTTTGTCAATAACAAGTCTTGATCAATCTTTCTCTCTCTTTCTCTCTTTCTCCCTCCCTTCCTTCCTTCCTTCCTTCCTTCCTTCCTTCCTTCCTTCCTTTCTTTTGTGTGGTACTAGGGATTGAACCCATGAGTGTTCTACCTTTGAGCTACACCCCCAGCCCTATTTTATTTTTTATTTTGAAACAAGGTCTCATTAAGTTGTTGAGGCTGGCCTTGAACCTGTGATTGTGATCCTTCTGTCTCAGCCTCCCAAATACTGGTATTACAGGCATGTGCCACCATTCTCAGTGGTGTTTTCCAATATCCACAGTTAAAATATATAATATTTAATAATACTCCCAAAGGAAAAAATCATTTTCACTTAGGTACAGACAATTTTTGTTTTTATTAAAAGAAAGAATACTATGGTTTGGATAAAAATACTGAAAATACTGCATGTTGTGTGCAAAAAAAAAGTTTTTATGAAGGTAAAGAAGTCGCTAAGTGCATTCATTTATTTAAACAAAGCTATCTATACATTCAATTCTATCAATGTGTCCTACACTCCTGAGGCCAAGTTCTCTAGACCTTTGCACAAGCTTCTGTAGAAACAGGTGCTAAACAAGTAAACAAATAAAATAATAAACATAGATGATACTAACTTTGTTGAAGTTACTAAGGAATAACAAGATAATGAGTATCTGGGGGAGGACCAAATGAGGGGAAAGATTTTCAAAATCCAAGGAAAAAGAACTCCAAGTAATGGCAAGAGGGGAAAGTAAGTGGGTGAGGGAGAAGGAGCTTGCTGTTGTTGGCACAGGAAAAGATCCTGTGCAGGGCTGCCTTGTGGGGATCCACACAGAACTTGCAGCATGTGAAGAGATCCGATGACTGGGTAAGGTTGCACAATTGAAGATCTAGATAGACCAAGGAGTCTGGATTTTACTCAGAGTACAATAGGAAGTCGTGTATGTGACTGGAGATTGATCCCAGGAACATTCAACCTCAAAGCTATCCCCCCAGCCCTATTTTATTTTTTTATTTTGAAACAGGGTCTCACTAAGTTACTATGCGCTGGCCTGAAACCTGCAATCCTCTTTCAGCCTCCCAAGTCCTGGGATTACAGGCATGCACCACCATGCTCAGATTCATTGGAGGGCTTTAGGTGGGATTGTGCCATGATCTGATGGAATTCTGAAGATGCTACTAATGTGTAGGAAGAAAGTGGCAGGGCAGGCAGGGGGCCTAGTAGCAGTTCCTCAGGCCAAGGTCGATGAAGCTGTGGGCTAGGATGACAGCCGGAGCATCTGCGAGAAGGGCACGGATCCGAGTGACTTAAGACATTCCTTTCTCTACTTGACTTTATTCTTGTGGGATGTAAGGCTATCGAACATTTTGTTTACAGTTTAAAAGTGAATTTCTGACTGATTATCTGGCCTTGCCAAAATGAAAGGCACACAGTGGCTTCTGAGTCTCTTTCTGGGCAGCTCTAGCCACCTCTACCTCCACGCTTAGAGTGTAATCAATAAACATAACAGAGGCCATTCATTCCAGCAGGATGGATTCCAACAAAGGGGCTCTATTCACACTGCTAATAGTCAGACTTTGCCTGTTCCATTGCATTATGTATTATGTCTAGCAGTCTTTGGGCTCCTACCTCCTTTAGAGTCCCATGGTGATTAAATCCTCTGTTGGCCCAAGAGTGATTATAAATCTCATTGTTTGTATTCCTGGTGGTTCTGACAATGCCCCCACCCAACGAAGGGCAAGTTATGGTTCATTACAGCCCAGAAATTCATGTATTTTCAAGATTATGAAACTTTAGTGTTTGCTGAGGTTTGGGTTAGGATTTATTTACTTATTTATTATTTATTTATTTATTTATTTACTTATTTATTTATATATTTGTGGTACTGGGGATTTGGACATAGGGGCATTCTACCCCCAGCCCTAGTTTATATTTCATTTTGAAACAGGGTCTCAATAAGTTGCCGGGGGCCTTGATAAATTGCTGAGACTGGCCACGAACCTGGTATCCTCCTATCTCAGCCTCCCAAGTACTGGGATTACAAGCATGGGCCACCACACCTGGCTGGGTTGGGTTTTAAAAGTGTCCTCCAGAAAAGAATATAAACAAGGCAATCTTTTCAATATATGTTAATAGGTTGAGTGACTTTTAGTGAGCACATGCTAATGAAAATGTTTTTAAAAACATCTCTGGATACACAGGTCGTAATTGGCTTTTGTCACATCTCTTCCATTATGAGGAGACCATCTGTCTTTTCTCAGACCCAAGTTCACCAGTACAATGGCCACAAACATACCAGTGAGCATTGGAAATAGTTAACATTCATGAACTTGAATTTTGCAGTAGAAGGCTGGCTGCTCTGGTTTTATTTTAGAGCAATTAAATATGATTTATTCTCCATCGTTTATTGACTTATTCATCCAGCAAATGATTATTGACTGCTTACTCCTATATTATACAACATGAGACATAACACAAAGAAGGCTAATTAATAATAATAATAATGGCTGGCATTTGTTGAGTAGACACTGTGAGCCAGAACTCAGTGCTTCATATGTTTTATCTCACTTTGATCATTAAACACATCTTATGAGGTGGACACCATTATTATATCCACTCTATGGAGAAGAAAACCGAGGCATGGAGCATGTTAAACATAAGCCCAAGGACTCCAAGATGTATATAATAGGTGGCAAATCAGGGACCGGGACTCTGAGGCTCTGGCTTGACTTCTTCCGCCAGTCCTAAAATGTTCAGCCCGTCAAGAGATGGCACATGGCCTCCAAATGTGTACAAGCTAGGACGATAAATAGGCATGACTATTACAGTAAATTCAAATACAGCCACTGATTTTGAGAAAAAAAAATCACATTCATCCCAAATCAGTGCGTATTTATTTATTTATTTATTTATGTGGTACTGGGGATTGAACCCAGGGGCATTCTACCTCTGAGCTACACCCCTAGCCCTATTTTTTATTCTTTATTTTGAAACAGGGTCTCACTAAGTTGTGGAGGGCCTCACTAAGTAGCTGAGGCTGGCCGCGAACCTGGATCCTCTGGTCTCAGTCTCCCAAGTACTGGGATTACAAGCGTGTGCCACCACGCCCGGCTCCAAATTGGTGCTTCTCAAACTTTGCTGTAGGTTGTAATCACCTGAGGAGTTAAAAAAAAAAATCAACGCTTTGATCTCAACCCCATAGTCTCTCCCTTAATCGACCTGGCATGCACTTATGCAGCTGGATTTTTTAAAAGTTCCCCCAGGTAATTCTAATGTGCAGTCAAGTTGAAAGCCACTGAGCCAGAAGGACTGGGGAAAATTTTACAAAGGGGAGAGGCTCAGAATTAATTTTTCAAGAATAAGGAATTATTTCAAAAGTCAGAAATGCAAGGGGGTGGGAATGGGGATGAGTGGGCATGTTGAGATTTGGGACAGGTCCTTGCCAGTCACGTTGGAGTCCTGGAACCAGCAGCACTGACCTCACCAGCGTGGGCTGGACATGTGGCATCTCAGGCTGGACCAGAACCCCTCAATCGGAACCTGCCTCGTCTTGTGAATATACATCATAGTTGGAGAAGCACTGGCATAGGAGAAGAAAACTAACATAAGTAACCATAGAGTGTTTGGGATCTGCAAATGTCTAAACAGCCCATAGGTAGGGCGGGGAGCATGGTGGGTGTTAGGCCAGTGCCACAAAGGGTGGCCGGGCTTGTCTGTGCCTCCACTGTTACAATAGCAGAGAGAGAGATTTTTGTTCTGTGGATGATTGGCCACTGAATAATTTCCAGGTAAAGGGATGTGTACAGTGATGGTTGAGAAGATAGTCTGATGACCATCTGCAGAGGAGATTTGGGAAGGGAGAGGCCCCATGTAAGGTAGTTCTTAACAGAGGTATTCATGGGCCTCCTCCGTCCACAGACAGGCAGAGTGAAACTCACACTGCAGTGCAATACAGTGGGCAAGTCCTTATCTTCCAAACACATTGTTTTACTTTCAGGAATTCTTATCTCCTCCAGCAGCCTGACTTTGGAGGTACATTGTACATAGGACTAGAGATATGGGCTATGTGGAGCTCTGAGTGGCAGTCAGTGTATGTCAAGCCCCTCTGCTATTTCGTCCATAATTGACTTTCCCCCAATATTGGAAGACTATCTAGAGGAACAAGAAGTGAATTCTAATGGTGCAAGAAAGATATTTAAAATCATCTAGCAACAGTAAAAGTATGACAACATGGATTTTCCATATGATCGTGGACTAGAGTATTGTGTCTGCTAAAATATTCTAGTTGAGAAAGGTTACTATTAATTCCTGGGAAATAGCATATTTATATATTACACCAACTGAAAATTCTTAATCCTGAATCTATACTAAGTACAATTTTTATATAATAAACATTTCATATTAATAGCAGCTACAGTACCTAAGGATCATTGTTATAAGGGATAACAGCCACTTTATGCTTAGAAATGTGCTAATTTATGTAAATTTTTGGTCTAGTGATGGGCTCAGATATTTACCTTTAGGAATTCTTTAACCCGAGGGGAAACTTTTCATAATGCATTGTCTAATACTGTATGCAATTGTTTTGCATACAGTAGATTCATTTGTTCAAGAACAAATGCAAAAATATTACATGAAAACATATTGTATTATAAATAGAGTTTTGCCCAATGTGGTGGTGGCATGCCTATAATCCCAGTGGTTGGAAGACTGAGACAGGAGGATTGCAGTTTCGAGGTTAGCCTTAGCAGTTTAGGGAGAACCTACTTCAAAATAAATAATAAAAAAGGGCTGGGGGTGTAGCTTGAAGGTAGAGAACCCCTGGGTTCAATCCCCAGGACCCCCCCAATCAACTTTATAAACTTATGTAAAAGACACTGCAATTCATTTTTAGTATATGAATTAATTTAAAAAATTTAAATAACAGCAGAAACTGAATGATAAAATGCATTCAAAATATCTATGAAATTATATACTAATAATCAATAGAATAATATGTTACCAGAATAATTGCAAACTGGTAACTCTTACTGTAGTCATTATTTTTAAATTCAGGCTTCCAGGTAGAAATTTCCAAGTTTACCCATCAGACTTGATCCTGTAATTTCTATGTGTGGCCAACAGATGGTGATGTGTGCGTTAGTCATGATCACATTATCTTTGTTATCCTCATAAAACAGGTGAGGTGAACCAATACTATGAATACCCAAGGCCTTTCTTCATGTGAAAATAACAATAATAATAATGGATTACTTTCTGTAGGTATGCATCCATCCTATGAATAAGATATGGCCCTCAAATATTTCCACATTCTGGCAAGATATTAGAGAAATAAGGTAATTAATTATTATGATATTGGAATTTTTTTTGGTACTGTGGATTGAACCCAGGGGCATTCTACCTCTGAGCTATACCCTCAGTCCTATTTTATTTTTTATTTTGAAACAGGGTCTCTCTGAGTTGCTGAGAGCCTCACTAAGCTGCTGAGGCTGACTTCAAACCTGTGATCCTCCTGTCTCAGCCTCCCAAATTCTAGGATTACAAGTGTGCATCACCATGCCTGGCTTATGATATAAGAAATTATGCAGAAGGATTGTTCAATATCATGTAAGAGGAAATAAAGAAACACAGAAGGGAGAATTCTCAATTCTTCTTAGAGGAGTATGAGATTTCAGAATAATGTTATTCTATTAAACAAAGCTTTGAAAGAAAAAATAGTTTCCCAAAAAATGTAGAAGAAAGAGAGAATTTTAAAAGTGGAAGAAACCAGAATACTATGGCACAGGGCATGGTGTGGTCACAAAAAGATAGCAAACCAGTGTGATTAAAATGTTGGATCCATGCTTGGAAAGTGGGGGAAGACAGTCCTCGATTGTAGGTTAAAAATTGATGATCAAGGTCATGCCCTGCATGCTGTTGAGTTTGAGCCTCATATTAAAGAGGATAAGGAGCCATCAAGTACATTTATGAAAGAGATGACATGATAAAATCTATAAGATAAAGTGAATCAAAGAAATAAACCCAAGAACGCAATTTTTGTCTTAGGAGGAAACGTGGCTTATAAGGAGATTCTTGGCAAAGGAATAGTGTCAACAAGAATTTTCCAGTCATCTCTTCCTTCCTCTGCTCTTCCTCCCCTGCTAGGCTATCAAATCAATTTCTGTTGCAGGTTTTTGTTTTATCATCTGCATTAACATGCAAGGAATAGTTCTTTACTAGAGCCACTGTTTTATTTCCTTCTTTTTATACTGTCTCCAATTGAAATGTGAACTGAGATATGTTATTGGCCCTGGTTCCATTTTCTCTCTCTCTCTCTCTCCTCTCTCTGCTCTCTCTTCTTCTCTCTCTCTGTCTCCCTCCCTCCATCCCTCCCTTCCTCCCACTTTTTTTTTCTCTCTCCCTTTTATCCAGTGACCATGGCTGTTAGAGCTCTGCAGAAAGGTCTGGAACCCATTGGAATGTGATTGGGGGTAAGAATGGGGTACTCCTCATATAAATACCCTAATGGCTATTTTGTTTACTGCTTACTTTTACCTTGCACATTTGGTCTTTATCATAAAATAAAAGCCAGGGCAATGAGCCCCATCTGGGTCTGTTCTAAGAACAGGTCTGCTTCTATGCAGTGCTAAATGCTGCCTACCTCCCTGTACCCTGGAATAAGGACCATTTCTCTCCTTTCCATAGAAACTGCATTTTTGACTGGCTTGCCTTTTACTTGGCTTGCCAGAAGACCAAAGGCTCACAGTTTGACCACTGATAATACTAATCCTCTGTGACAATTATCTGGCAACCTTTCCTATTAGAATATCTTTGAAGTGTTCCTGGCTTGGGGGGGCGGGGTGTGGAATCAGGGCTGGCAGGAAAGGACACCGGGGCCTTCAAATCTCAGAACCAAATCCTTCTTTCTCAAGCAGTATTTCCTATGGAAGGCATTCTGCTCCATGGAGTCACTGTGACATAATCGCATGGCGGGCGCCTCCGAGTGCTCTTGGAAGCCAGGCAGTGGAGATTGTCTCTTTTTACCAGACACCTCAGGTCTGAGAGAAACAGTGTGTTCAGTGTTCTTATTATAACTGCCTCCTCGCAGGTTTCTGGGCAGAGCACTAACCTGCCCTTAAACTGTTACTTCTCTGAGGATGCTTGTTGATGGCTATGAACTGCTCAAAGGCTTTTGGAAGAAAAAAACGAAAGAAAAAAAAATCAGACGTTGAATCCCAGCCCATTCAATGTCTCCTGTTTGAGCTAGTCTCCAGTACGCTGTGCCTCTCAGACAGTGGAGTGTGTGTGTGTGGGGGGGGGGCATGGCCACTGAGGTTGCCCAGGCCTCTCCAAAACACATACAAATGAGAGCCGCTTCTCAACATCTCCCTGCTCCTTCAGAGAAGTACACGCTGAACACAGATCTCCCTTGATCCTGCTGTCCTTCCTCCGCCCCTTCATTCCTCTCCTTGACCCACGCCGCCACCATGAACAGCTCATCTTATAGGCACCATCCTTTCTCCAGGAGAGGCTGGACCCAAGGCACTTCCAACACCACTGCTAACTAACCCTGGATCCCTGCTCGCAGCTTCTTCCTTAGATGAACTCATTTCCTACTCACTCACCACACACCCAGCTCAGTGCTAGGCACCATTTCTTTGATGAGAAAGACAGGCGTAGAGAGGTCCTAACACTCGCTTGAGATCACCATGTTTGTGGCAGTGGTGGGATGTGCTCTGTTCCATTCCTTCCCTGATTCTGTGGCTTTAGCATCTTTATGTCTCCTATCTGAAAAGAGCTTTGTTAATTAACACCCACTTTAATGAGAACCCTGCAGCCAAAAAGGCCAATAAATTACGCACTCCTGTCTTGCTTTTCTATTTGTCCTTGTTCTCAGGACTCTGAGATTCTTCTTCGCTTACCCATTTCAGAGAGGATACATCTAGTTCATTCCATTGAGGTTTTAATGTCGGGGGTGGGGGAGCACAGGTAAACCAAACAGTAGGATTTTGTGGCTTTTTCTTTTGTTCTCTTCACATTTTTGGCACTCTGGAACCTCTGACTTGGGAATTTGTTGACATATCCTTCACAAGTTTGAGAGGGAGAAATGAGTAAAAAAGAGGGGGAGGGGAGACTGTTAGAATCACTGTATTTTGTGAGCACCTATTATATTCTTGGCATCACTGGTTGTTTTGGTAGGGGAGATAAGATGTCATACCTCGTCATACCTCTCCTTCCCCATCATGAGGGCCACAGCAGACACCCCATAACAAGAAACAGGTTAACAAGAGAGAAGCATGACAAATTTATTTAATCATAGTTTTCTGTGACCTGGGAGCCTTCAGAATGAAGACCCAAAGCCACAGGGAAAAATGTTCGCTTTATGCTTAGATTTGATGAAGCGTGGACAGCCGTGTAAAAATGTGATTGAACAAAAAGAATATAATCTAATAGTAATAGAAAGAGTGGGAAAACCTAGCAAGGCCTGCCTGTTCAGACTTTCCTTGGACTTTCTATAGAGCATCCTTCCCCTTGGGTATCAGGCTGGACCCTCTGGAATGAAGGTCTTATGTTTCCTCTGTCAGACAAGGAAAAGTAAGAGAATTTCTTACACTAAAAAGCAAGGCAAGATTAGAATCAAGTTTTGTTTTTGTTTTGTTTTTTGGCTTCATGGTTTGCTTTAAGGTAAAAGGGTTCTAGTTTTTATGAATCACCTTGGGCAAGAGGAATTCTGGTTTCTATGACTCACTTCAGAGGAGAAAAAAGGAACAAGAGATAGGACTTTAGGAGATGGTCGGAGAGACCTCCCACTGTCCTTCAATTCAAAGTACTCTCCAGGCCAAAGTCCCTTGCCATGGGATATCATCTGAGCACCAACCATTTCCATGTGTTTTCACAAATAATTGTCACAATAAATCTGGGAGAAAAGTGCTCTTTTGGCCCTATTTTATAAATGGAGTGAGTGAGGCTCAGAGATGGTAAGTAATGAGTAGCAAGGTCACACAGCAGCTCGTACAGAGCTGAGATGACTTGGAGTTGTCATCTGAAGCCCCTGCTCATTTGCTCTATCACAAAGCTTTATAAAAACACCAGACACTATTGTTTCATCCAAAAAGAAATCAGAGGCACATGATCCAGGACTTCATTGCCACCAGACACCCTGCCATTTGACAGTAATGAGGATTGTCGGGCCTGGGTCTGTGGGCGGCATGTCAGGTAGTACTGTGACTATTTCACGGAGGTCTCCACTTTGGGAATGAAAGCTAACTCACCTTCATCCTGTGAATCGCTCTCACCAGCAGGACTTGTTTATTTTCTATTTTTAATCTGTGAGTGTGTCATCAGATACTGTAGGGTCGGAGGTAGCGAGAATGCCGAACAGTGACAGCGAAGACCTGTGGCTCAACTCTGTGTCGCCCTCCTCTCTCCTGTCCACCCACCATCCTTCCTTCCTCTCTTTCCCTTTCACTCCCATGTTCCTTTTTCCTTCCTCCTAACATCATGGGCAAGTGTGAGAGAGGTCACAGGCACACTTGGCCTTGGGTGAGTGAGTGACTCAGGCACTCTGGTTCCAATTTCCTCCATTTGCAAAATGTTTCTAGTAGTACCACAAACGGTCATTTTGAGGAGGAAATCCAATATATGCAAAGTGCTAGAACAGTGCCTGGAATATAGGTAGCACTTAGTAAAAGTTAGACATCATTATTCCTTAAACTAGTAGGTATTAATCTAGGTTTTGCGCAAGATTCATGAGGTGCATTGCTAGGGAGCAAATGAAATTTCCCTGGTAGAGGATCTGACTACTTTTTGATGTGATATTCCTCTCCACTTGCTTGCATGATTATAGTTCAAATATAACTTTAAAATATATTTCCAGAGTTCTTTGGAGATGTTTTTTTCCTGCTCTTCGGTAACCCACCTCTGTTTCTGAACATCTTCAGCATGCCACTATGAGAGCACGTGGCTTGATAAGCAATCCCCCAGAAACACAAAAAGCCAGGAATGTGGAAAACTGAGGTACGCAGGAAAAATAAAAATCACGGAGCCCTCATGAAATGTTTTTCATCTTGAAAGTGCTTTGAAAACATTAACTAATTAATTAATCAAAAAGAATTTCTACCAATCAGTGGAAATGCTCTTTACAATGTATTAAGCCTCTTGAAAGGTATTATTTATTCAGTGATGTTTTCTCTTTCGTCTTTAGGGAATCATCAGTTTCTTTTTTTGGAGACATTTCAGATCTTGTGGAATCTCTGCACGCCCCTCACACTCGGCACATCCCAGCAGCAAGAATGTGTGAACACACACGCACGCACACATGCATGCACGCATGCACACATGCACACACTAACAAACGTAAAATGTTCCTTTAGAATTGTGCCCATGGATAGCAAATGCACTGGGATATTAGTTAAAGTTCTCTAATGCACTATATTTATCAGCTTTTTATTGACCTGTCAACAAACTCAAGACAAAAAAATTCCTGCCGTATATCAAGTATCAATGTCACTAACTGTATCCATCTCCTTTTCTGTCTCTTCTGCTGTCCCCTGGATCAGAGCTATTGTTTTACTGCAATCTTCCTAGAGAGTCTAGCTACTCATAGTACCTCCAAAATATTAGCCCTATTCTCTAGTCTACAAAGTGTAACTTAATCTCTTCATGGCACAGCAAGAAAGCAGTAATAATAATCTTGTGTTCATTAATTCAACACATATTGAGCACCTGCCATTCATCTGTTTATATATTCCTGTAGCTCACACTTTATTCAATTCAAGTCTTTGTGTGGATCACAGTGACGGATTCAAAGATGATCCAGATGGGTACTGTATTCTGGAAGTCTATTGTCCGGCAGGAAAAAGAAGGCAAGAACATAAGGAACATGAATACAAGGGGGGCATGATAAACACTTAGAAGGAAGGGCCTTCTGAAAAAGGGAAGACGGGCAGTCAGGGAGCTTATAGAGTAGATAATACCTGAGTGGATACTGAGAGAAGAATTGGCTATGTTGTTCCAAATGGAGGCAACGTAAGTGGGGGAGACATAGACCCGGGAAAGCATGGCTGTATGGGAATCATCAAATTTGACTAGGGCCTACATGGAGCCAGAGGGATGACTTGGCCCCATGTTTGTGAAAAGCATGGCATAACACCATATTGGTCCCCAGCAGCACCAACCATTACTATTCAATCTCATAAATCAGAACAGTGTCAATCACATTGGTAATGGCCACCAAATCCCTCTTAAGACCCCTCTCCATACGGTTGCTGCTGATCAAATCCACTGGTATTCTTTGGTCCATGAGAGGAGAAACACATGCTACTCCTGGGCCACAAGAGGAGAGCCTTAAGGGATAGACTGAGGAATCCAGTCTTTACTTTTCAAACATTACACAGTGATTGAAGTATGGATTCAAAGTCAATATTATTAACACCATTTGAGATTTTGCAATATGGTAACCCAAAGGTATCCAGAATTTCTATTAAACATGGTATCATGAGGCTTTCTGCACATTAAATTAAGCCTTTCAAATAGTTTATGGGAAACTTAAGTGTTCTCACCTTCTTTTTTTTTTTTTTTTTGCGGTACCCGGGATTGGACACAGGGGCGTTCTACCTCCGCGCTACGCCCCCCGGCCCTACTTTTTATACTTTATTTTGAAACCGGGTCTCACGAAGTTGCGGATGGCCTCACTAAGTGGAGAGAGAGAGAGAGACAGAGAGAGAGAGAGAGAGAGAGAGACAGAGAGATCTGAGGCTGGCCGCGAACCCGGATCCTCCGGTCTCCGCCTCCCAAAGTACTAGGATTACAAGCGTGCGCCACCACGCCCGGCTTTGTTCTCACCTTCTCTATTCTTCATCAGTCTCTGTTTCTTGCTATTATTAATTTTCTAATAATAGCAGTTTACCTCTTGTTTTCCAATTCCCTATGGGATTGTAAATTCAGACTTGTTAGAATACTGCATAAAATTAAAGTACATAGGTTCTGAGCAACTGTATGAGGGGTATTCAGACTTTAAATTCAGATACTACTACATTTTTGAACTTGCTAGATATCACTCCTTGTATTTGACTGCTTCCTGGAAAGATAAATGATTATTCTATAAAGTGGCATACAAAATCTCTACCCTTAAATTACAGAACCAAGACTCCTCAGCTGTCTTTTCCTATACAAAATACTCAGTGCAAAAATGCAAATTCTGGCACCTGCACAAAGTACAGGGTGCCAGACTAATCTGGCTAGTTGGGATCCTGTCCTGAAAGGTTGTCCCTGGATCCTCTTAAAAACAGGAATCCACAGCATCAAGTAAATCTTCTAAAGGATGTTTAAAATACTGGAAACAAACATGGAGAGCTGCAGTAATTTTAAAACACTCAGTTTGTTTCTACTCCTCAATTTGCCGTTCTTATGGAAATGAAACTCTTCTGGGATACATACCTGTGAAGGACTCTAGGAAATTGATGAGAAGGTCTATTGAGAGTAAATGACCTGGGAGATGGTTGACAACTATACTGCAGTGCTATTTAAAAGCAAAGGAAATAAAGGCTCATCAATGGGGACTCAGAAGCCTTTGCTATAGTGACACTTTGATTGATTTTGATTAATTCTACCCACCAAGCTCTATGTATATCAGTTTTCTAATTTGCCAGATAAACTAAATAGTGCTCCAATATACTGGCCATCTAAACAGAGTTTGAATGTTCTTGGAGAATAGCGATGCTACTCTACATGAAATGTCACGCCTGCCAAGTCAAGTGAGCCGAGTCAGAGGTTAAAGGTCAGAGGCCACAGAATGCAGAGGTCACCATACAGATTGTGGCATCAGACAGGCCTGGCCTTGAATCCCACCTTGATCACTTCCGACTTGTGTGACCATACATTATTTGCTCTTTCCAAACCTCTGCTTCCTCATCTATAAAGTGGGGATCATGACTGTCTCACCTTAGAGAGCTGCTATGAGGAGTGACTGTGACAATCTACAGTAAACTGAGTATTAGAAAGTGCTAGGTGACTTCTCAGAAGGATGAAAAGTCCATGTCCTGGTGCCAATGTATAACAGTATAATATCAACTAAGACTTTATGTTTTCAGCAAAGGTTTGCCTGAAAGTTGCCCTGCATGGCTGGCTGGCTTTCTTTTTCTTTTCTTTTTTTTCTCTTCTTTTTTTTCCTTTTCTCTTCTTTTCCTCCTTTGGGTACTATGGGCTGAACACAGGAGTATTCTACCTCTGAGCTAGACCCCCAGACCTATTTTAGTTTTTATTTTGAAACAGGTCTAGTTAAGTTGCTGAGAGCCTCACTAAATTGCTGAGGCTGGCCTTGCACCACAATCCTCCCATATTAGCCTCCCATGTGCTGGGATTACCAGTGTGCCCACCCACCACACCTTGTCCTTTATGGCTTTCTTCATAGGTTCTTCGCATCACAAATAAAAGATTCTGCTGCCCTGTGACAAAAAATCAACCTAACATATATACACGAAGGGGTTGTCAAGAATCCCTGGCACCTTTCTGCCTTTTGAAGCATTCTCTATGGAATAGATTGATCCTGAGTGAGAAGGAAATGAAGGTTAATGTTTAATCCTTTCTTAGCAGCACCACTTTATTCATAATAATTTGGTGTAGAGGCAAGTTAATAGCCAAACCATTGCAAGAGACAAATCCACAGTTGAGGGCTGATATGTATTTGTAGCTGGATGCATATGTCTATAGCTGTGAGGTATGTAAATAGAATGGATACAGTTTGTGGATGCTCTGTGTGTGTACCTACAGGGAAGATGAACAGGGAGATGAATACTGGAGATAGGACAGAGGATGCAGGGATAGAGATGTTTCTCTATATCTAAGTCTGTCTTTCTTACCTGATTGGTGGGAGGTGGAATCCCTGTAAGGGCTACACCCCAATCCCCTTACATAGTAACACTCTGAAACGGAAAGGTATTTAACAAAAGCTTCCTCTTTGTAATCAAAGCCTCCTCTTGTCACTGAACATGCCCAGCATGCTAGAGGCAAAGCTGTATAAAGCGCAGTCTTTACTTTCCTGCAGTTTGAAGTTACTGTTGTTGCTACAAATGCTCAGTGAGGCAGCAAGGCCCTGGGTTCAAGATCAGGCCTGGAGAGGCAGAGGGACAGGCCTGAGTACAGATGGATGGGCCTTGGAGGAGTGGCGACAGGTGGGAAGGGTGGCACAAAGGGTTGCCTTGGTTCCAGGTAGCATGTCCTCTCTGAGCCAGGACTCCCCTGGTCCACCTAGCCAGGAACCTCTTGATAGTCTTGGATACTCTCTCTGCCACTTGTGACACCCAGGACCATGGTCTACAGGGAGAGAGGCCTGAATTCAGAACACAGTTCTGCCTACGACACTGGCTGTGACGTTGGTAAAACAACTTAAATTCTCTGAATCACTTGTGTTCCTTCTAAGATTTAATGAGAGAGAAAGAGCCCAGGCCTGGCTCTTCCTCTTGGTAAGCACAAATGTATGCTCGGGCACTGTAGTAGGGTTAAACTACAAATACCACTCTGTTCTCGCCCTCCCAATTCCAATCTGCTCTAAATTCCAAAGTCAAATAGACCTAAGTCCCAGCTCTGCTACTTATTAGGTATAAATCTTGAGTGAGGTGTGTGTGTGTGTGTGTGTGTGTGTGTGTGTGTGTGTGTTTCTGTGTGTAAAGAGAGAGAGAGAGACAGTTTAATGTTTACTATATTCTATGGAATAAAATGGAATATAAAAGAGATACATATTGCTGAACCCACAGAGTTTATGTCTAATGGATTTGGGTTCATGGGGGGAGCCTTGCTTTCCTCCATCTGTGAAATGGGAATACTCACAACTGTACAGGGAATTGTTGTTAAGGTTAAAATAAGAAAAGAACTGAGCAAGGTGCCAGGGCTGTGGTAGGTGTTCAAAAGGAAATTATCAATAGCCTCGTGCATGCCTTTTCAATTCATACTCTATTGAGTTCTTTCTCTTTTCCCCAATAATGCCACCCCAAGCACCTGTCTACCTTATTTCCCATGAGCCCCTTTCCTGCAGAATGATTATATACTGGGTAGCATGAGAGATGGCATGGCCTGAAGGTTAGCTACGTGAACTTTTTAACAGCAGGCTGAACTGAGGTGGATTCCTTCTCTGCCACTTCCCCAGATGTGTGAAAACCAATCCTACCGGAAGAATTATTCCAATTTGAAGAGGGGTGTGTGTATGTGTGTGTGTGTGTGTGTGTGTGTGTGTGTAGGGGAGACAAAGAGTGAGAATGAGTCTAACATTTGCCAAGTCACAGGAGATAAACAGCATGTAAAAATAGACACATTCCTGCCCCCATAGAGCTTAGAGTCTAGAGGATCTGTGTGTTTGGGAGATATATACTAGCTAAATCAAAGCACTGATGGGAGGTTTTACGTACCACACAGTTTAAAAAGAAAAGTTCCATGATGCCTTGGAAACCTGTAATAATGGGACTCTGACCAGATCACAGATGGCTTCTCAGAAGAAGTGATGCTGGAGGAGGGAAGAAGGATACATAGAAGCTTGCTAGATGGAAATGGGAGGGGAATTCACGCTTAACAGCTCTCTGTAAATGTTCCTCATTAGCATCATAAGCATATGATCGCCTCCTTGCTGGATGTTAGCTCAGAGAATACAGGGATGGTATCTGTCATCTTCTGTCACCTCTAAGACAGTCCCTTGAAGGAAGCAAATGCTGGTAGAAAATCAATGCAGTTGTTGAATGAAATTAAAAGTAACTGCTATGCGTTCATCCCATGGTGTTATTCAGGATGCAAGTAAAGAAGACACAGATTTTAGCAAAACATAGCACAGACTTTGGGTTGGGACAAACCACACCCCTCATTAGGTCTCTTCATGTAGTCAAGAGATACATATTATTAATAGTATTACTATTTTGATGTTGGCAGATTTCAGGCATGCGGTTTTTCCAGGTCTATAGGTTGTTGAAGACCAGCCACATACAGCTTGAAGGCCAGAGGAAGTTATCTCGAAACAACCACCAGACCTTTCTCTTGCTAGAAATGCCTAGGGCACCTCAGTGTGCTGCATTCTGTCTCCAAGGGCTAAGGGACGTCTGGGTTTAAGTTACGTGGGCACTGGTGATAATCCATTGGCAGTTGGTATAGTGTTCTTGGGCCTTGATATCCTTCTAGGATAAAATCAAATAATTCATGGACATCACATATCACAGAACCTGCACATGCTAATAAGCATGTTTATCTGTTACTATTACAACCGTCAGGCCCTGCTGGATTTTTTTTTTTTTTTGTCAATTACTCTGAAACTGAATCAGCCTTTCCAGGGCCGGGAATTGCTTCCTTTTGGATTTCCCTTTAGGAAAAGCATAAAAGCAACTGCTCCCTGAGGTCTGGAAGCCTAGCTTCCCTATTACCACGTCGGGCGCAGACTCCAGCCGCTATTGGGCCAGCTAGGTGAGACAGCTCTGCAGCTGCTGAAAGCTCTGGAACCTCTACCTTCCCGGGCTCCAGCCGCCTCTGCCTCTCTTTGCTTTCTTCACCCTGGAAGGATCAATCTAGGTCCAGCTAAGCACTGGGCATGCTCATGAGTCAGGGCAGGCTCGGGTCGTCCGCAGGACACGTCGGCTGCGGGTGCTCCCCAGTTTGCAGACTCCGGGGTGCAGTCGTGGTGCATCGGGTTTCGCAGAGCTGAACCCTCGGTGCGTGTAGCCAGGGAACCGAGCCTCCCCGGACGATCCCAGAGCGGAGCTGAACTCTCGCAGCCCCGGGTTTGCGCGCTCAGGGTCTGGTTTTGGAAACGCCCGGCTAGGGTTTTCTCTGCAGACAAAGGGGCGCACGTGCCCCTAGCGCCCCTCTTTCGCAGCCCTGAGCCCCTCCCCGGCTCCGTACCCCGCAGCCCCAGCATCTGCAGCCCCAGTAGCTGCAGCCCCAGTGCCACCACCCAGCCCGGGCGGCCGGGGCCTGTGTGCGCGCTCGGGGCTGGGGATTGGCTCGCACTCCTCATTCAGGGACAGTGCTGGCGGGCGGGCCGGCGGTGCGCCGCGCTCCGTGGATGTGTGTGTGCGTGCGTGTGTGTGTGTGTTTATATGTGTGTGTGCGCGCGCGCTCGTGTACATATGTGTGTGCGCGTGTGTGTGTGTGCGGCGCGCGGGCGGGCGCGTGTGTGCGCGCAAGGGCTCGCGTGCAGGAGCCGCTGGGTGTGCGTGCGTGTGTTATGGGTTTGATTCCAGAGCAGGTTGCACATTGGTCCTGGGTGGCTCGCAGGCTCAGGTCGTGCTTGGGCGTCCTCCTCCTAATCGTTTTCGAAGTAGCAGCAGCAGCAGCGGCAGCGGCAGCAGCGGCAGCAGCAAGAAGCAGCAGCCGCCGAGGCAACATCAGCAGCGGTGGCGGCAGCTCGGCGGCACAGCCAGCAGAACTGTGCAGAAGCGAGCACCGTTTGGGGAGTCCGGGGGGCGGGTAAGAGGGAGGGGGGAAGCCTCTCTTGGTCTTTGGGATTATTTTTTCCCCTTCTTTCCCTCTCTTTCTTTCTTGAGGGTGTGTGTTGCCCCCTCGAAGTGAAGGAATTTTGCTCCAAAGCGAGCTGGGACCGAAGACTCTAGGCTAAGTTATCTCTCTATGTAGATGGTGTCAGGGAGCGAAGCTACTGACCGAGCTGCTGGTAAATGTTTTTCACTTCTTACTCTTTAATGCTTAAGGCTTTTCCCCCCTTTTCTTTCTTCCTTGTTTCCTTTCTATTGCTTCTCATTCTGCAATCGCTCCTGAATCAGCTGCAGTTCTCTTTCTCCCTCTCCTTGCGTTTGTGCAGTTTGCAACTTGTTTCATGGTTTTCTGTGTATTTTTTTCTTTCTTTCTTCATCCTCAGATGAATGCTGGAACATTAAAATTCGGCACTTCGGGAGGTCATCATTAGTTGCATGAGTTTGGGGGGGAGGGGAAAGATTGGTAGCGCAGACGGTTATTTCTCTGCAGAAGGATGCCGGTTTCTCTCTAATGTTCATCACAATTATAGGATTTTTTTAAGGATGTATTTTAACATTGCATTGATGTTTAAGGTTATCGTTTTCCAGGATTACAATGCATTTTGACTCAGTTTTGACAGCATGACAGATGCCAGTGATTCCAGAAGTACTGTATGGTACATGCTGGCTAAAATATTCAAAATTGCAGGAAGAATCATTTGCATTCCAAAAGAGAATTTCTTAAAAAATGCTGTTTTGCATCACATTGCTGCAGATTTTCAGGAAGCAATGATAGACACCACTATTCATGTTGCTTGCAAAGATAATAAACATATAAGTGGTTTAGTGCTTCATCTACTGTCCTGTTCTCCAGTGATTGAGCCATTGCTACATTTACTTAATAATAAATTTAGGGCTATGGAGGAAAAGGGAGATGGCTGGTATTGTTTTATTCAAAATTGTGAGACACACGGTGATTTCTAACCTCAAGCCAGCTCTCCCGTAGATCTTACTTGAAGTGGCATTTCGTCAATTGGGAAGGGGAAGGGCAGTTTCTCCCATACAACACAGAATACAATTATTTAAAATAGCCAGCATAATGCATGCAAATTGGACTCTAACTCTTTTCTTAAAACCAGAACTTACTCTATAACTCTGGCTGCCAGGATCTGCTTTAAATATTTTTTAAAAATTAATATGTCATAGTTCTTTAATGCATTCCTATCATTTAAGTTCTTTGGAGGTTTCTGAGTAGTTTCCCATTTGTTGTGCTCCCCCACCCCTTAAGTTTTCAGTTCCAGTTCAGTAGAAAAACCGTAGGGCCAATAAGTAAAGGCAAATCAGCAATTTAGAAAGAAACTGGTCTAGAGTTGTAAAATTTCTGCTAAGCCATGGAAAAAGTGAACTAATATATGGCAGCTTCAGGATAGGGAAGGGAGACTGTGCTATAGCAGGTGACAGTCTCCGTTCATGGATTGTCATCTTGAGGAGCTCAGAACTGTAAACTCAGGTGAAGATATCCCATTTCGGAATATTCAGAAGTACATGTGTTTTACAGAAGGAAAGTATTATTAGAAGAAGCCTCTTTCTGCTATGTGGCAGCCACGGCCCAGAGCAGGAAGTTACCTCTGTGCACCCAGGACGGTTTGCAATAATAGTGTTAAAACTTTGTTTTAATGTAAACTTAGCTGATGTGGGGAGAACTGCATAAGACAGTGCAGCCTGTTCAGGACTGAAGAATAAAACAAACTAAAATTAACTCATGTAGTCAGACCCTCTTATATATGAAAGGAAACCTACCTTGAAACACCATGCAAATTCACCTGTTCTGGGTCCCCTGTGTTGACAAAAGCTTTTCGAAAATTGTGAACAGGATCCCTGAGATCTATAGCTTATTTCTTCTTTTGAGAGCTACTGATAAAAATAAGGCATTTTATTTAGAATGAATGCCCAAGCTTATTCATGAATCCCTTGTGATGGCAATATTGCTTTTTAAAAATATTTTCATGGACCCTTGAGTTGACCATTTTGATCAAGTTTTTGGGGAAAAAAAATCCCAGCTTCCTTTCATTATAATCACAGTTGCTTTTGAGTGAATCATTTGTTTGTATGTGTGATAAAGACAACTGAATTTATATAGTAAACTCTAATCCTAAGACCCCAAGGCATTGAAAGCATCATGGTTCTCTTATTCTAGGACCAAACCTGAAAGCAATATACCCCCTGCTGAGCAGCTATATTATTCCTCAGGCACATTTCTCCTACATGGGCAGAAGAGATAACTGACCAGGCTAAGGACTTACTTTGCTTGGCCCCATGGGGCAAGATTACTAATTGTTATGTAATAGATTCAAAGCAGGAATTTATTTATGAAAGATCAAAATTAGCTTCAGTTTCAGTATCTTTACTAGCTGTGAAGACCCAAAGTATATTGATTTAAAGAGCGTTTTCTTTCCTACGGAGGTTGGTTGGATTTTTTTTTTACCCACCCCTCTTTCTTACTTCTGTTTCCTGGCAACTTCTGAAAAGCTCTGATAATTTGTGTTAAAATATTAAACATATCTACGTTTTGGATGTAATGCCAGGTTAGCTTACTATTCAATTAACAGGATTTGTACTTCTCTTACATGGTTTTGTGTGATATCGTGTTTATGGCTTGTTGGTTTGTTGACGGGTTGATTATTGTTATTAAGCTTATTATTCAATCTTAAACAAGCTCATTTTAACTTTTTGTGCCCGGTGTTGATTTCAGGTTACTGTATCAAAATAACATCATCATCTTGATAAGCTTATTGGTAAATTAGTTAGTTTACTTTCAATTGGCCTTCCTGTTAGATTTCAGCATTTGCAAAAAAGCATGTCATCAGACCTCCTGGGGAGAAGAAGGTAACTACTCTGGGGGGGGGCTCTGTAGAAAGACAGGTGTCTGAGACTGTGGATTCATGGAACTTGACAGTCACTTTGCCTGCATTGTTAGAGTTCCTATTTTCATTTTGGTAGGAATGGAGGTTTCTCTGCACGTGTGAAGTGTTGATTATTCCAGAGATACTGAATGTTTCTTAAAATTAATTGCAAATTTTTTTCATTGTGTATCTGAAGGGGACTTTGAACTACTGGTGTGCTCTTAAGGAGAACCTGTATTGGCTAGTTCTTTCTTTGTTTTCTCTTCTGTACAGACTGATTTTGAGAGGTGACTTCTGGTGTAATATGGTCAAGGTCATTTCCAAGGGCCTTTTTATGCCTCCCTACCTGCTGGCTAAGACTGGAACTTGAAAGGGAAACTTGGAGAGGCGAAACTTAGTGTCAAGCTACTTACCTCAAATATGGCTATGTAAAAAGCGTATGTTTTGTTCTGCATTACTTTGTGTGAAGCAACAGTTTTATTCTTTAAACTGCTGGTTCCTAATAGCCCTGATGTGCTCACAAGGAGAAACCCTCCATCCTGCACTCAGTATATAGAACAGATTCACAACTCCAGGGAGTGTTTTAAGACCAGTAAGGGTGGGGGCAGGAGAGATGTCTTTTGATATATGCTCAGTGAAAGGGGATTTAGCCATATTTGATTGAATGAGATATATTTTCAAATTAGGTAATACCCCACCTAATATTTTTGTGAAGCTATCAGTAATTTTATAAGATTCCTTTGTAAGAGCAAATAGTAGATTTGTCAGAGTATGCATTGTACTTCTGGCTTCTGTTTTGCTTTATGAAGGGAACATTCACAATTTTCAGTACAACATACTACCAATAACATACCTTGGGTTGTTTTCTCTATCTAACAAAGACAAACTATTACTTACCATATTATTTTAGCTGGGTCAAGACTATGCAAAAGGAGAATGATATACCTGGTCCTGCTCACTTTCTAAAAGATTTCATAAAGTTAAAGAGATATGCCATGTTTTCCCTAAAATGCATCTAATTCACTGGCCAGACTCCTTAGAATACTGAATAGTAAAATCTGATTCTGAACTTGAAATACTGCAGCCTTTTAACGAAGCATCATGAGAAATAGTTTGCAAATCAAGTTCCCTCGTTTTTGCTGAAAGCCTTTCATTGGTCTACTTCTGCTAAGTGTAGAATTAGGAGCCTCATAGGCAAAAAGAATTATCAGGAAAAGAGAAAAGTACAGTTATGAGCTTTTCGGCTCTACTGTGAGTGAAAAGGGAGCAGGTGTTATAACTCTGCGAGTTTAGTAAAGAGAAATGGAAACGAAATAATGCAGCTAATATGTTAAAGTAAAATCTATTTTCCGCAGTAGAGACTTTTTTGTCCCCTCCTGAACAATATGAATTGATTTTTTACTTGGATGGAGCAATTGACAGCATCCCTCATCTTCTCAACACTGTGTGGCTCCTGAAGTTTGTGATGAGTGTTAGAGAACTGTGGCTGTCCTGAGGAAGTGTATTTGTGCATAGCTGGGAAGAGGGAGGTGGTTTCTTTGAAGTTTGGATTTCTCAGGACTTAACTGCAATTCTTGGAGCAAAGGCTTGGCTGCCCTGCCTATCTGTTTAGATGACCTATGGATTCTGCCCACCTCCAACTTTCCTGTCTCTAATTCAGTTCTGCCACAGGTTTGGGGAGCATAAATCAAAAGTTAGGCTTTTCAACTTGTGTATTCTTCTCATTGTATTAGTCTATGATTACTGGAATGGGATGCAGATACAAAATTTTGGAACTCAGCTTTCCAAAAGGCAGTCTATTTTATTGCTCTGGTGACTGAATTATTTAGCTATGTGTAAGCTTAAGCTTATTTTTAAAATATTAGAAATTTTGTATTATCCATTTCTGTTAAGATGAGCTTTATAAAGTACTTAATTTTAAGTTATATAAAAGGGAGTTATGTGCCCTGTAAAACAAGAACTTATTTATGAATTTGGTTCAAGAAAGCAAATTATTTCTTTTATTTATTTAGGTTCCTCAGTCTTCAATATATCTATTAGGAGGCAAAAACTAAGGCTGGATAATATAATTCATATGATGAAGATGAAATTGATACTACCGATAATAAACTGATTTTAAATCTGTAGGGAAAACAATCTTGTAGAGGATCCTTTCAGAAAAGACTTATGTTTAAATATCATTTTTATTATTGCTTAGGCCTTAACTGATATCCCATATTTTGACTTTTCTCCTATTTCAATTAGAGGAATAATATGTGGGAAAAAAGAAATTATTTTTAAAAACATCCTATAATGTAACATAACCATTTCGGAGAATTGTTTATGCTGCTTACTATATCTATAACATGGTTTTTAAAAAGCCACTTTGAAATTTCATGGTAAATGTTGGAAATAGTCAATCTAGGTTCCCAGATTATTTCTAAGACTGAAATTGAGCCATTAAGAAGATTGTGATATTCACACATACAGGTTATTCAAACAATAACTATCTATATATGTAAAATCATATTTATTAATAGAACCTTTCTGATTTTAACCACGATGATTTTTTCTAAACATTCTAGAATGTGAGAGTATATGGTTATAAACTGCACAGTTCAGAGAGAAAATCTAGACAAATTAAACCTGCAGGAAAGTATATTTTGGTTTTATTTATTTACTTATTACTCCTTTAATAAGCAGTTTGTGGATTTCTAAGACAAGTCAGGTACCTTGCTGCACTAAGAGCTCTGCTGGTGAGGATAATTTGATGCCAAAATGATATCTAAGAAAGTCAATGGATATAGAGGTGGGTGCTTTAAAGAAGAAAAAAATAAAGATAAAGCTTTACCCTTTGTGTCTAGATCATGTTAGAAAGGTGATTTAATTTAGTTTCAATTTAGTATTATTTGCTCAAGCTATAATTGTGTACAGGTATCTACTGGTTCCCTGACTTCTAGTGTGCCCAACTCATTTCTATTCATGCAGCCTACCTACTGTGATACAACACCTGGAATTGGGGACCTAAGTCCAAGCTGGGCACTACTGGCATGGATTTATTGGAGGCACAGGGGAAGGTCAGTCTGAGTTAGTGGGGAGAGGGGGCGGGAGAGAGGAAGATTCATTCTGTAGTTGGCTACTGTTTCCTTACAGTAATGATCATGCCACCAGTTTTATTTTTAACCGCACTGAAACTTCTTGAGAAGGCACAGACTGCCTTTCTATATTTTAACCACAAGAATAATAACATAATTATTACAGAAACATTGCACAGTAGTGAGGGCTTTACAATTTGTGTGGCCCAGCATCTAATTTTTCTCCTCTGTAATCCTGTTTATGTATCCCCATACACAATCAGACTCAGTCAGATGAAACCAATTACTAAGGGGAAAAAATCAAATTTATTTATTATATTTATTGGATGTGTCTGTTGGTTAATTATCCATTGGCAAATTTACATGTGGCAAAGAGAGGGCCGTGGATGAGTGAGGAAAAATGATCAATCGTCACTTCTCACAGTCCACAGGAGGCTGCCAAGAAAACAAGCAAAAAACAAAACAACAAAACTTATCCTTTCTTATTGCTATCAAGGTGAGGATCTTGAAACTGAAAGATATCACTGAAAAAACAAGGTATGTTTGGCTTGACACAGAAAAATCTGGAAAAGACTGGAAGTTTTCCTAAGGAATTGATGTAGTACAAGAATTGTAAGGTGCTCTGAACTCTTTGAAACAAATAATGATTTAGATGTTCAAAGATGTGTGTTGGAAAACTAGCTCAAGTTGTGCAACAAAGTGCTTGACCAAGTCCATCCTTCGGCTATGAGTTGGGAGAAAAGATGGAAGAATGGTGGGGGGAGGGGAGGGTGGGCCTGAAGGGTAAGGTGATGGGCAAGGAGTGTTTGCATAGTTTTATTGATCATTCAGGATAACTCTGATGAGCAAATGCTAAGGCAGCACTGCTAAGGCAGTAAATGAAAATGGATTTTGGATTTGGCCTTTGATGGTAAAAAAGACATACACAGACATTTATTATTGGGCTTGTGCATTTTTATGTTAAAAAAATTCCTTGCTGCTGCCACAATTGGTTTTTGGTTTATTTTTTGTTTGTTTGACCCCATTTCAGTTGTATGGGACCAATCTTGAGCTCGGTTTATCTGACTTTTTTTTGGGTGTGGTACCGGGGACTGAACCCAGGGGTATTCTACCTCCGCGCTACACCCCCGGCCCTATTTTTTATACTTTATTTTGAAACCGGGTCTCACGAAGTTGCGGAGGGCCTCACTAAGTAAAGAGAGAGAGAGCAAGCTGAGGCTGGCTGCGAACCCGGATCCTCAGGTCTCCACCTCCCAAAGTACTGGGATTACGAGCGTGCGCCACCATGCCCGGCTTTATCTGATATTTTTTTCCCACTTGCTCTCATCATACACTTTTGGAAACTTATCAGGCTAGAAACTGCTCTTTAAAATAGATAATAACTGAAATAATCACCCTCCCAAGGAGATGTGGCAAGGCCAAATTGTTGACAGAGGGGTCATCTTATTTATGTAATTCTTTAGTTACAAGAACTGCTTAATTTTTATAAGTCTGCTCCATTCAGAACCCCAGCGTAAAAAGTGTATGTGAACTTCAGGGAAGAACACAAACAACTTTTGAAAGCTTTCCTCAAGGAATCACTGAATTAAATGGGTTTTCAGAATTATAGCACACCATTAATGCTTTTTTTTTTTTAGAGAAAAGACTGGGGAAATTAGGATTTACTGCTAATTTGCATTTATTTGGCCGAGTTACTATAGAAGTAACCATTTAAGCATAGTAGATTATGCTTTTACCACCTTTGGCTACAGGGAAATTAAAATGGCATCATGGATCTTGAGAATTGAAAGGGGAAGGTGGGTATGCACATGTAGACTTAGCAGGAAAATATTAAAGACGAGCACATTTTTTATTTATCCTAATCTGTTTTTAAAAGTTGTTCTGTAATAACTTTTATTACAGAATAAATGTTGCTCGCAGCTAGAGTCACTGCAGAAGCCAAACAGTAAATAGATAGAGAGCCTGAACTCTCCTTCCCTCAACAGCGATTTTTCACTAAGCTATTCCCTAAGGCCACTCTAGGTATATGAGGGGCACCAGTTCTTTTTATATGATTTGTGTATGTTCCCATAGATTGTGAAGTCTATTCCTGGGCAATTTTCAAGTTAAAATTGTGTTACGGCTACCCTGAAGGTTGTCATTTCTTGGTTTTTCTCTTGTCAGTCAATTCATAAGTGTTTATTAAGCCCCCACGGGGTGTACACAGAATCATACACAGTTTGGGGGTATGTGTGAGTGTAGATGAACGGTCTCTGGCTAGAAGCTTCTAGTCTATAGGCAAAAGTACTATTATTTGTGTGTTTGTGCGTGTACCAAATAATATTTTAATTAGAGAGGTGTAGAAAGCTTTTATTTTATGTGTGTGTGTGTGTGTGTGTGTGTGTGTGTGTGCGCGCGCACACACATGTGCACAGGCATTAATAGCATTGCCCTGGGACTCTAAGTGTATTTTCTCTGAGGAACAGCATAGATTCAGGTGAGGCCAGGAATTTAACTTCTCAGCTTTCTTGCTTTAATTCTTTTTTTAAATTGAGAAATCTAACAACAGACATGTTTAGGTAAAAGGTAAACCCAGAGGGCTAGTACTAAGCTGTATATCCCTGCATAGAGGAGTCAGAGCATTGTTAATATCTGGGTTTCAAAATAAGAGCAAATTCTGATGCTGGACAGTTTTAGGATGTGTCTGTTGCCTGGGTAAATTTAATCAGTAAATGGATAAATGACTCCATGCCCCAAAGCTGTCAATTTACATTTTTCACAAGCAATGAATCAATTTATGACTTACTTTTTTTTTCAAAGAAGGGGCTTTTGAAAAATGATAGGAATTAGAAAGGGAAGAAAACTTTTAAGCATTCCCAAAATGCCATCGATGAAAAATGCTCACGAAAGGAATTTTTTTCTCACCTGAATTTGAAAGCATATGGTGAATATGTAGGTTCCTGGCTTTACTGTTCAAGACTCATTCACATTCTTAAATTCATCTTTTATCAGTCACTTGTGGGAAGGGTGATGTTCTTGAAAAGTGCGGGGTGAATAGCTCTGAAAGTAGATGACAAATAAAGAGGTTATGGAGGTGCTGACCCTTCCCACAGCCCCAGGTAGAAGCTTCCTGGACCTGAGCAGTCCAACCCAACTTCTGATATCACCTGTCAGCCTCTTGATTAATGCTCATTTTGACCGTGATTTTCCAGATGTGCATATCTTATTTTAGCAAATCATAGCTAAACCATCAAAATTTCTTGTCCATCTTCTGTTCCTTGTTGATCTGAATCTGGGAAGCAGTGGCTGAAAAAGAATAGGGTGCCTTTGGTGACGTGCTCCTCATTTAAACTTTTGACTCTTGGCTCTTTTTCCTGGTGGGTATGTGCATTTCTATGGCTTTATGAGATCATTTGTCCATGTCTGCTGGGCTTCTGCTGGATGTGAAGTGTTCACAATTAGAGCACACATTCTTTGTAACTCACAATATTGCAGGATGTCCTCATTTATTTTCCAACAGTTTACAGAATTAATCAACACAGAACCAAAGCACAATTGGAATTGTTTCTGATTGGGGGATCAGGTCGTGTTGTCACTTGTAAGGAGTCTAGTCTTGGCTAATGTAAGTAGAGAAGGATTGTGTTAGGAGGGTATTGGGAATCACAGATTCACCAGGAAAGATGAGGAACCAGGCAGGCTCGTTTGCTTCTCAAGCCAGCTGCTGACCTTGCTGTCAGTGCCACCCTAGAAATGTGGCTGTGTGTATCCTGCCTGGAAGAAACATTCCCCAGCCAGGCACAGTCGTGCACAACTGTAATCCTTGGGAGGCTGAGATGGGAAGATTGCAGGTTTGAGGCCAGTCTCGGCAACTTAGCAAAACCCTCTTTCAAAATAAAAAGTTGAAAAAAAGGTCTGGAGGTGTAGCTCAGAGGTAGAATGCCCA
>PVJS01008262.1:0-53646 GCA_004027185.1 Glis glis | reverse complement strand
AAAAAAAAAAAAAAAAAAAGAAAAACTAATGAGGCAATGCTATGAAGGGCTGGAAGGAATCCCAATGGCAAAATCTGAGATGATTTGAGCATCAAAAAGAATTAAAAAAAAGGGATGTGGAGTAAAAGAAAGAAAAAGAATTGGGGGAAAATGAAAAACTCTTCTTTACATAAGAATACCCGCTAGCCTATGTGTGATAGTGGCTAGGGCTTGTGGTCCAGCTCCTTAGGAGAGTGAGGCAGGAGAACTAACTGTTTGAGCCCATGAGGAGTTGGAGACCAACCTGGACAACATATGGAGACTCAGCTCAACATGTAGTACTAGTGGAAGTAATTAAAATTTGGCCATTTTCAATTCTCAATATAATTATTGATTTTAAACAAGTATCAATGAATATTATCAAGCTGTAGAGAAATAGTCTATAGCCTTGAAAGCATCACTCCACAGATTATTATTAATTATAAACAGAGAAACAAGCCATTATAATGAAGAGAACTGACAATCATCACTTTAATCAAGTAATTAATTTTCACAAATAATGAAACAACTTTTATTATATACCTCCTGACTTAATGCAACAATAAGTCTACAACTTCACCTATGAACTGCTTAACAATATAACTGATCAGCTAAACAGGTTTATTTCTGAGTGAAAGCCCATACTATTAATGATTATACAAAAACAATAGATAACTGGAATGGTCATAGACAATCCTGGATGTATCCTTACTTATAAGGATCATAGCCAAAAATATTTAAATTGAACCCAACCATGATTATACCCTTAGACAAATGACCTGTCCGCTTCACAAAAATCTAACCTATGAAAAACAAAAATAGTGGACTATTCTAGATTTAAAGAGACTAAAGACACATAATAACCAACTGAAATGTAAGCAGTTTAAATGCTGCATTGGGAGGGACGGGAAACGACAAAAGATATTTTGGGATCAATTTGGGAAATCTGAATATAGACTACATATTAGATGATATGTAATTTTGTTAAATTTTCTTAGGAGTGGTAATGGTATTGTATTTATTATATAGTAGAATATGCTTATTCATAAGAAATGTATCATTAAATATTTAAGGGTGAAGTGTTACAAAGCCTGAAACTTATTTTCAAATGTTTCAACCAGAAATATATCAATATGTAAATACATATATATGTGTGTATATATATATGCAATTGATATAGAAAGAGAAGTAACAAATGTGACAAACATATTAATATTCAATCAACTCTTGATTTATCTGTAATTTGAAGTTTTTCAAAATAAAGTTGGTGGAGAAGAAATAACCCCAAAACTTTTGTTTTTTTACCTTGAAGTCGCTCATCAGTGAAGATTTTGTTCGTCTGGTTCCAGGTGCTATCTATAAAGATAATTTTTTTCAGTGTTGTGCCTTTGCACTTGCTGTCATTCAAATCACAGTCCTCCTGTTCTTCAGTTTTCTTGCGTTTAAAAGATGGTTTGTCAGGGTCATCGTTTTTGCCTCTAACTTTATTTTGAATCCTTTTTTGCAGATGAAAAGAAATATCTTTTATTGAGACAGATTGAGGTCCAGGAAAAACAAGTGCAACCTAAAACAAAGGAACACAAGTTAGCCACGTGCTACTATGATCAATATAAACTGACTTCAAACTTTAAGAAAAAAATATGCTGAATATCTGACAAACAAGCATTAGGTTAGTTTTACTGTACGTTCCTTCAATATGCACGGTAAAGTTTTTGGCTCTTCCCTAATAATTTTCAATCATAATATACTACCTAAAAGTATTGCTTCAAGATAAGCTATTCACTGATTGACAAGGCCAAGTTAATTAATTATACCTTGGATCAAAAACCTAAACTAATATTTCATAAGAGAAAAAGGCAAAAACAGCCGGGCATGGTACACATGCCTGTAATCCCAGTACTTGGGAGGCTGAGACAGGAGAATCACAGGTTTAAGGCCAGCCTCTTCAACTTAGCAAGACCCTGTTTCAAAATAATAAATAAAAATAGGACTGGGGGTGTAGCGTGGAGGTAGAACGCCCCTGGGTTCAATCCGCAGTACCCCCACCAAAAAGGCAAAGTACATTATACTTTATAAAAGAACCACTGAAAACTGTTCAATGATTAAATACCATTTTTATCTATGTAAATCAGCAAAGATAAAACAAATGATACAGTGAATGCTGGTGAGAAAATGATGTAATGGGTCTTTATTGCCATTACTGATGCCAGGGTTAAATGGTATTATAACACAGTATACTCTATTTAATCAACATAAATGGTAGATAGCTGACCAGAGAAGAAAATACAAAAATATTCCTAGATCTAAAACTCAGAGATTATTTACAAACCCAAATTTCTAAATAAATTCAATCAAAACATATGTAGATAGATACATAGATAGATATAGATAGGAAAGTAAAACCTTACCAAGTCCTTTCTGTAACAAACCAATGTATTAATTCTTAATTTTCTTTCTAGATTAACCACACCTGCAAATGGTCCCCATGAAACCTGAAAAGGTTTACATGCTTCTTTTAGAAGCACCCAAGGCCTAACTTTTTGAGATCTAGTTTAAAATTGCTTTTTAGCAAGACCAGTAATATCCCACCAATGTGACAATTTCAACTATGTGAAAATCGACTAAGACTCTAGAAACAAACAAGGAAGACACCTGAGAAGCCAAGGGAAATATTACAAAGGCTATGTATGTACTAACAGTCTTAATTTAGGGAGAACTCATGAAAAACCTTCTAACTCAGTCTTTTTTTATATTCATTTATTGGTGCATTGTAATTATACATTTTGATACACATCAGGGAAGCAGCATCATACATGCACACATCGCTCATTTAACACTCCCTCAAATCCTAAATCCTAACTCAGTCTTTCTTTTGTTCTTTTGGAGACATTCCAACCACACTGGTAATTTTTTTTTTTCCCAGTTTGCATCAAACTAGACCATCTCTATGTAGTACAGGCAGGAGGGGGGTGAGAGGAGAAAGTAAAAACAGGCATAGTAATATTGGCAACGAGTAAAGTCCTGAAGAAATAGGCAAAAAAAAAACCCTGAAAATTTAGCAGACGACTCAAAAAAGCCTAATAGTTTAGGACCTGTGAAGACATCAGTGAAGTAAACTGCATACTGTTTAATGCTAATAAACATACCACTAGATTATTAAGAACAAATATTAAATTATATTCAGGTAAGTTCAGAAAGGCAATGGAATTTAAAATTCATTTTTCTATTTAATGTGAAGGATTTTAAAGAACAAGCTGCTTACTTCATGGTCCTTTTCTTCATATTCTGGAATACAAGGGTATGTGTAAATGTTTACAAACTCAGGTGCTAAGAGTTTTGCATGAATAGCAGTACTTTTGCCATCTGTTTCATTTGGATGTTTAATGATGTCAATCTTCAATGGAAGCTAAAGAAAAAAACAAAAGACGAATAAGATATTAAAATTCTAATTTTTGTGTTAAAGGTAGTCTTTAAAGCTAAATAGTGAGCTCATGCTAAGTTCCTATAATTTTATTTATAGAGTCATACTTTTCTAGACCAGAATATTAAGAATGGTGAAAGTCAAGACAAACCCAAGTTTTTTCCTCATTGTTAAATCCGGTAGTAGAACAACTATTCTCAACTCATTGAACATATAATCTCCTCAAGCAAAGCTCTAATATTATTTTCATTTAAGTTATATGTATATTGAGTCCAATCCCTCACATTTTGGTATCATGCCAAGAACATTTTTTATAACTCTTATAAACTCTAGGTTATTGTATGCTATTTTAAAAGGAAACACAAGTTTGGACAATACTTCAGATCTAGTATTCAAGTTGAAATTCTGTTCCTTATGTAGTCTTTTAAATCAAAGGTATTATCTTTGTTATGAATGTTGTGATTTTCAGCAGCACGAATTAAATAATTATCAATAGGAAAAACAGTAATAGGTCTGAGAGATATAATCTTTATGTCACAAATAACTCTTTTCAAAATTACCTTGCCTAAATATTTCCCTTAATTTTCAGTATTTGTTATGGATTACATCCTGCCTTTATGAAAATAACCCACTCTCTTGGCTTTCTTGAGTTAGATTCTTCTATTGTTTTACTTTATTTAGTTTATCTTTCTTTATAATGCCCATATAAGTCCTGTATTCAGCGATAATTATGAAAATGAAATATACACATATACATATACACATACATATATATGTATTATATGGTTATATTATTATAATATGGTGGTGCATGCCTGTAATCCATATATATATTATATATATATGGATTATATATATAACATATATATATAACATATAAATATATTATATATAATATATATAAAATATATATTATATATATTATATATAAATATATTATATATATAATATATATAAGATATATTATATATATCCATTATATATTATATATATCCATTATATATAATATATATTATATATATTATATATCCATATATATTATACATATATCCATATATATTATATATATATTATATATATATATAAAACCCTTCTGAGATGGGTTCTTCACTTCAGATTTTAAATGGCTTTTTCTTTTAATGCTAGGCACTCTCCACCAGCTCTGAGTCCCCCATTCCATATTAAGAAGGCAAGATTCTAGAAATTTACCCTGGGCATAGAGCTATTTTACCCTGTAATACAAACTCATTTTTCTTGTGTTTTAAGCTGCACATATTTAAAGTTTGCAATCTAATAGGTTTTAAAGTGCATTACACCTGTGAGTCATCCAACACAATCGAGATAATGCTGTCTTCCACCAAGTCTTCTACTGTCCTCTCCTCACCACTTCCCCATCAACCAACTACTCCCAGTCCTTCTAAAAGTCTATATAAATGGAATCGTACAGTATGTACTCTTCATCTGTCTTCTTTAACTCAGAATAATTATTTTGAGAAGCTTCCATATTGTCCTTATCATTAGTTCACAACTATTTTTTAAAGGGAACAGTTGCTGCATACTACCAGGCAGATTCAATTTCATAAATTTTTTTCTGGACAATTATGTGAGAAAAGAAAGGTATAAATAATAGACCTGAGAAGGACCCTGGTCCACAAATAAGTACCTCAAATAGTTTTCAGTTTGGGTTTCAAACACCATAATTTCCTACCCTCCCCACTAAGGCCTAGGGATCATTTATAAATTAGGACCAATTGCTTCAAATTATCAAACTAATTTCGAGTTGCAGAAAATTAGCCATTTAAGCAGGCAGTTCACAAATGTTTTTACATCAGTCTACTTCTGGCAGAGCTCTATATCAGACTTTCCTCGTGATGCTCAGTCTCATTTGACACTATATTCCCTCTCCCCGGGGTCTCTGAGGACCAGATGAGCATTAGCCCAGGGAAAGTAAAAAGAGGAAAGGGGTGGGTGTGGGTGTGGGGAAAGAAAGCAGATCCCGATAAAGTATTCTATTACTAATAAAACTGACCGAAGTATTTTACTCCTACTAAAACTGACTTTATTATATGGTTGACTGGTAGAGATGAAAATTCCAAAACCTATAACCAATTTAGTTTTGATCAGCTGGCTATCTTGAAAGACATAATGAATATTAAGGACACAGGGCTGTTATTAATGAATTTTGCAAATCATGCACCTAGCCTATTTTTTAAATTCCACAATAAAAAGAGAAAGTTTTATGGACTAAAATTTCTAAGACAATTATGCAATGTTCGTGATCCCCAGACCCAATCCAGTTATCATTAGTTCTCAAGGATTAAGACCTAGATTTCTAACACTATGAAACCAAAGCATAGAAAAATAGCAAACTATGAAAACACGTTTGTGTTCTAGTCAGACATTTTACAGGAAGGTTCACCTTAAATAATGGCAGGGTACAGTGTTAACACTAATAGTGTCGACCAGAGGGCAGTGTGAGTGGAAATATTCTGTTTCTGAATATATAAAGAATACCAATCTGCTCTCTAACACCTATGTTTTCTGCAAGATTTTACTAGAATCCTTTCAGCCAAAAAATCAAAATGCCATTAGCAGGGAGACCTTGTGATTATGATCTTTTCCAAAAAGAACAACAACAAAAAGCCTTTTTTATTGAGGGGTGGGGGAGTGTTCTGGTAATTGAACCCAGGGGCATTCTACTTCTGAGCTAGACCCCCAGCCCTTTTTATTTTGAAACAGGGTCTCATTAAGTAGCTGAGAGTCTCACTAAGTTGTTGAGACTGGCCTCAAACCTTTGATCCTCCTGTCTCAACCTCCCAAGTACTGGGATTACAGGTGTGCACCGCTGCACCCAGTCAAAAAAAAAAAAAAAGCCTTTTAATGTGGTCTTTTAAACTAGGACTCTAATAATATTGAAATTTTTCTTTTACCTTCTGATTGTTCTCTCCCCAAGAGTACAATTTATCTTTACCTATGCATTTTTCATGACTTTAAAAAATCATATTGTGTTCAAATACAGATATTTATTAATTTATTCCCTAGACTAAAATTTAAAGCTTGGGAGAAACTTATTATGTGGTTATTCTGCCTTCCCACGTAGGCTATGTAAAAATAAATGTTGAAGTATTTCTTTAAATAAAATAAGGTAGGGATTAGAAAGAACATTTTATAGAATTTTATTACTAGCAATATATTAATATATTTTATATATTAATATATTATATTAGTAATATAATTATATTTACTAATATAATTATATTATTAATATAATGATTAATATAATTAATAATTAAATAATTAAATATTAATATATTTTATGTAGGCACTAAAATATAAATGCTTTAGAAAACTTTGCAAGTCTGGGTCATGTAGAGCCACTGGTCAAACACTTGACATAGTGTTTTGAGTCATTTCTATTAAGTAGTGGACATTGGCCCACTGATTTGGTAAACAATCCTCTGAGAACACATTTCTATGAAAATATCAGTCGTATAAATAAATTGGTGATGTTTATTTTTCCAATCTTCGATCCTTTTTAACACAACACATTTTAAGATAAAACTTTTAGTGGAATACGTTCCTTATGTAGCTGTGATATAAATAGAAGCTGGAATAATTGTGTGTATACTTCAAAAACTATACTTTGAAATGTAACATTCCTGTAAGATAATGGGAAAGTTAAAAAACAATTATTAAATTTAAGCTCTTGGTTTTATTGAGCAAACTGAAGACAATTCCTTTTTCTTGGCCAGTAAACTTCCCATTAGTATATAAGTGTGATTTTAGATCCCTAAGGAGACCATGGATTTGCCTAAAGGATATACAGGCTAAATTGAAACTCAAGTAACAAAATGAGCGTTAAAGTGCTTTTCATACTTCAAATTTAAATAAACCTTAAAATCACAATAAATATTTTAGAATATAGCTGTGAATTATTTTCTTATTGGCAAGTTCTAATGAGACCACATGAAGAATTTAGTCTCTCTTAACTCCTAATAGATAACAATCACATTTTACATATTATTTGATTTATTTCCAAAGTTCAGGTCAGTGTTAGACAAGTTAAAACATATGTAATAAATTCTTTTATTACACAGACATGATGATCCATGAACATCTTAACTGTACAAAAGTAGTCGTGATAAGCACCAAAAATCATAAAGGTAAGCAATCAATTCAAATCAACTTTTAAATCTGGTTTAAAATCTCTATAATTATAACACAGACCGGTAAATAGGCCTTAGTCTTTTAAATGTTATTGTAGTTCAGTTTTGGTCATTGACTCTGCTCTATTTCCACTGGAAGTGGCTAAGTCGCAAAAGCCTTTGTAGGCAAAAATCAACTCCAGTTCTATTAGGATAGTGTTCTCTCAAGGAGCAGTTCAAGGACCTGAGGTAGTTCTTGAAGCTCCTTTAGGTAAAGGAGTAAGCTCCTTTAAGCTCCATAAAATTGTCCTTAATAGTATTTATGTGTATGCCACACATTTTTCTATATTATAAGTAAATTATAATTACTGATTTAAAAAGTAATTTTATTAATACAACACCATTCATTTCAGACCCAAGTGTTTTTTCAGAGATAAGAAAAACAGGTTTAGTAGCCTATAGGATTGATTTTTTCACTTTTGTAATGACATTATTTATCAAGCTTATCAATTATATTAGAACAGGTATACATAAAACATCTTTTAAATCCATTTCCTAATTTTAAACAATTAAATTTCTTACGAACCTTCACAAGTGGAATTTGTTCAATAGGGACATGCTCAACTGGGACATAACATGTATAGCAGTAGAACATCCTTGAACCACCACATCTGAGACATTTTGATCTCCCACTTTGCTGAGCCTTTTGAAGAACTTCCTGAGATGCTAAGCATAAGTTTTGAAGGGGATCTTCTGAAGCTATGGACGTAGTCTGCGACTGCTTGGTTTCCATATATTTTGAATTATTTTCTTCACTTTCTTTAAGAAATGCAGATGGACTGAGAGACATTCTTCCTTCAAACCAAGGTTTAACATCTATTTCTAAAAAACATTATCATAGGTACACTGTAAAAACAACAACAAAAAAGTGAGGGGAGGGGCAAAATTAAAACAGGAAACATTTTACTATCTCTATGAAGAAAATTACTCAATATAATTTATAACTATAATGGTTTTAGTACATATTAACAAACACTAGCAAGTTTTAAAACCACTGAGTTGGCATGCTTTAAAGTGTAAAATTAAAAAGCAATAAACTCACAATGACAAATTATAGTTACACTTTCAGGTCATTCCTTCCATAAGAATAGAAAGTTGCTATCTTAGAAAAAGGATTTTAAATATAAAGTTTAGGCACTGACAATCCATTTGCTAGTGCCCTCTGTTCCAGAGATGGCAATTTTGTTTTACAAATACTAAGAATTCCGTGGTTTCATGTTAGTATCAGCCAGGAAAATATTCAACTCTGTAGACTGACTTGGAATTGACATTACATGACAGGATGTCAAATCTCACACTGAACTCTAACGAAAATAGAAGGTTGCAGTGCTATCAGTAAAATTTAGTTGAATACGTGATATTATTACATATGTATGTAGGTGAATATATATACGTGTGTGAATATATACATATGTGTGTGTGTTTATTTACTTATTTCCGTCCACAGTTCCTGATTCATAATTCCTTCCCTAGGGCCCACCCACCTTGTCTGATAGTAGATAAGTTCCCATTTCAAGAAGGGGTCCTACCCCATACCCTGGATGAAAGAATGCCAAAGAATCTAACAGACAGGGCGTGCTGAAAGTCCCAATCCAGTTTATTAGCAATCATGACTAGGCAATGAAGCCTCCACAAAAGCCTGAAAGCAGGGGTTTGGGAAGAAGCTTCCGGACAGCTAAACGTGGAAGGTCACAGGAAGGTGGGTGGGATCCCTCAACTCTGCAAGGATGAAGACGCTATGCCGGGCACCCTCCCAGGTTTCTCCCTAAGTATCTCTTCATTTGAGTGCATATTTGTGTACTTTAAAATATTCTTTATAATAAACCCACAAATGTAAGTCTAGTGCTTTCCTGAATTCTGTGAGCTACTCTAGCAAAATAATCTAATCTGAGGAACTCCAGTGTATAGCTGGTCAGTAAGAAGTTGTGGAAGCCCAGACTTGTGACTGGGTCTGGAGTTGGGACAGTCTTGGGGACTGAACCCACTGTAGAATCTGACATTATCTCCAGGTAGTGTCAGAACTGAATTAAAATTAGAGGATACCCAGTGGGTATCTACCGCAGAGCTGCTTGCATGCTAATGGGGAAAAAGCCCCAAGCCTTTGGGGTCACAGAAGTTTTCTGTGTTGACAATGCTGTAAGAGAATAAGAAAAGAAGACACTTTGTTTTTCCTAACTGATATGTTCTAAAAGATACATTCTGCAGGGCATGGTGGTCCACACCTGTAATCCCAGTAGTTGGGAGGCTGAGACAAGAAGATAGCAGGTTCCGGGCCAATCTCAGCAACTTAGCAAGGCCCTCGGCAACTTAGTGAGACCCTGTTTTAAAATGAAAAAAACAAAAAGGGCTGGGGGTGTAACTCGGAGGTAGAATGTCTCTGAGTTCAATCCCAGTACAAAAAAAAGGGGGGGAAATGAAGATATATTCCTCTCCAATTCAAAACACAACAGATCCACTAAAAATGAGAGGCATCTAAAATCAATTATAATTTGTAAGATATCCCATATGGTGAAATATTTATTAGAATTTTTTAAAATTTAGAATAACATTAATGTCTACTCACTGTAATCATTTATACTGCTTTTTAAAAAGATATACCATTGAGATTCTTTAGTACTAGAGATAAAATAGTAAAATAACTTTCTCCCTTATTTTCTTCAAAGGGCGATAGCTGCCAAAATTGTTATTTGCATACCTGACATGCAAGGGAGGAAAGAGAGTGGGGCCCTATTGATTTGATATGCATTCCACAGCTGTAAAATGATTCTTTTACTATAAAGCCTTATGGTATTGTGGTGTTTAACTATGAAGCCTCAGGCACTTTGAGTACAAACACTACCAGGAGAAATGCTGTGACTCCAACAGGAAACTTTCTGTGGTCTCCCAAAAAGAAAGTGAAGAAAAAGTCCAGAGAAGCATAAAACACAACACAATTTACTAACAAGAAGTTTGTGACTCTAATTTAATTACTCACCAAGAGAGGGGTTTTTTATTGTAAATCCCAGTGAGTTTGAGACCAAAATAAAAAGATGTTAAAAAAAAAAAGAGATTGTCACTGAAGGAGAAGGAAAATGTACTTACCAAATTTACCCAAGGAAAAAAACCAAAATATGTACAGTAAATAGTTTTGCTGTGTACTGATTAGGCACAGATTTACATTTGAGGTTGCTCAGAGAAAGTGATATTTTAGAATGATGTTCCAATCTTTCCTTCCCATTTCACAAATGGAAAATATTACCTTCTTCTGATTGCCACTCCAAAAATCACCCACCTAAAAATGACTTCTATCTTTGTGAACATGCCCTTAACAACTAGTAGAGTACAAGATACTGAGTTGCCACCTTTTCCTGAGTCTCAGAAACTTTTGATGATCACATGAAAATCTTGTACCTTATTCCTGGAAAATACATATAGAAAATACATATACTTTTATGCAATTTCTATACTTTTATGCAATTTCAGGTGCTTTGCAGAGTCCATCTGCCGATACAAGAAAAAAAAATCCTGACTAAGATTAAAAAAAAAAAAGAAACTCATTCTAGGGACAGTAGGTAGCAGGTAGCAGCCTTAAAACTTTGGAAAGAGATCCTATGAGTCTCCAGAAATCATAGATACGGTTAGCCAACAAAGTCTCAACTATTAGAAGCTAATAGTGCTGCATAGGTGCATTGAGAAAGATAATTACGTTTCCCCAAAACTCTCAGTTTGGATTTGTTGTGATGTCACGTGAGGTTCTTTCTCAGAAACATTTTAAGGCTGCAACACTTCTGAGTTATTCAGATTATGGGACTTACCTTTAAAAAAAAAGTGGAATGGACTAATTTAATCTGACTTCATTTCTCTGGGTATTCAGTAGCTACTTAGTAGGTCTGCATGTGCTACCAGAGTCTGGGCATAGTGGGGCTGAAGAATGCAATCCTCGTGGATGCCAAGAAATTCAACACGGATGCCTGATAGTCAACAGAAAACTACTGGTGTGGTTTTGTGTGGAGAATGCACTGCCAGAAACATTTGCCTTGGAAAGGTCTGAGGGTCATGGAAAGCCATGATTAGACTGATGGACTCTCTGAAAGCAGCCTGTTCCTCCAAGGTCAACGTTCCTGGGTCTCTTGCCAGTGCCTATTCCCAAATATCCCGCTTCTCAAACATTGTCTCAAGGATCTTCTGCACATCCTCAGCGGTTTTACTGCTAACCTCTACCTCAATGACTCTCTACAATTGTTCTGCGGCCTGCCCAGTTAGACTTTAACCCCTAGCCCTCTTCCTGCACATTCACTAGTCAAACATTACTCGGTTTGCGTCCGTGCCTCAACCTCCCCCCTTTAGAATGAATAAAAGTTGTGGACCAGTGTCCATTGGGGCCTCTGCCTAAGAGTGAGGTCCCCCGGCCTGCCCCTCTCAATCTGCTCTGGGTCTGCGTCATTCTTTTCCTCTCAGGTGTGCCACGGGACAGGAACTGACAGTTTTGGAGATATTTTAGAGTGCATAAAGTGCATTCTCTTGCAATATGATATCTCAGAAATATAACCCTCAATTTCACTGGCCTTCCACCCATTTAAGTGAATGGATATTAGCAAAGCTTTATATATATGACCTCCCCCTACAAAATCAAACGCCACAAATACCTGTGAACCCGTGAAAGGAAAATATTTCTGACTCCCTCCTCTGCTTCACCTACACACTCTCATCAATGGTTGAGGTGGCCACATAAAAGAGGCCATGAGGTTGTCTAGCATGGCAGCTCCCTCTGAAGGTCTCTGAAACCATGACTAGGTCATGTGCCCTGATCTAACCAACAGCCTGCCTCGAAAGTGTACAAATCATTTGTTGCAAATATAATTATTCAAAACTTCAAAACATACTTGCTAACATCAAATATATAGGGGGAAATATAACTGGAGTCATGGAGCTTAAAAAGACTTAGAAAACATAACTATTCCTAAGGAACTAACAAATACCTGATGGTATATCTACCATACCATTCTGCAACTTAGGCTGAAAAAAAATTTCTTTTTACTCCTCCTTCTACCCAATTTCCAAAAAAACTAATTATACTCACCAAGTTGCACCATGTCTACCTTACACATAACCTTGTATTTTCAGACTTAGGCCTCTAATTCAGTTCCTTATCAACTCAGATATGAGTTAGGGCAATCTCTTTTCCTCTGAGTAATTATTATTGGTACGACATATATGACACAGAAAAATGTACGTAAGAGGTATCTTTCAGAGAAGCTTCCTGCAAAAGCAGAATTCTTTCCTGATCTCACCTATTCCTGATTCTTATGCAAGAGGAGGAATTCAGCAAACATTTGCTAACTGAATCAAAACCATTCTTGGAAAAAAAAAGCATTCAGTATATTACCTGACAAACTACTTTGTGCATGTGTGTGTTTGGGGTGGGGAGTTTCTGGGTATTGAATCCAGGGCCAGTCTACCTCTGAACTACACCCCAGCTTTTTTATTTTTTTGAAACAGGATCTGGCTACATTGCTGAGGCTGGCCTAGAACCTGCTATCCTCCGGTCCTCCTGTCTCAGCCTCCCAAGTACTAGGATTACAGGCTTGGGCCACCATGCCCGGCCTGACAAACCACCTTTATGGGCCAACTGCAGCCTGCCACAGTACCAAACAGCAAAAAAAATTCCTCAAAAAACTATAATGTAAAAGGTTCCTACCTTTTCTATTATAGTAATTTGACTAACCTCCCCATGGAACATCTAAAATCCCCCTATTCTTTACTGTGCACCAATTCAGTACTATATAAAAAAAAAAAACAGAAATCCACAAAATTTCTTTCTGGAGTATTTTTAAGAACTGATCATATAATATGTAGCAGTTCAATATTAACTTATTAAACTCCAAAATACCACTGTTTTTTATCTAGGACCAACGGCCCCTCCCACAGCACCCAAACGTAGGCAGACTGTCTAAATTTTTTCACGGTACACTGGGGTTCAATCAGAAATAGCCCTTAAATGTTGTTTTCTTAAGTATCGATTTTATCCTCTAACTCCGTGGGAACTGGCACGTGAGAATGTGAATGCACTTCCTTGTTTCTCTTACGTACCCATGAACTTTATGTACTTTATGTACTTTAGACATAAGAAACAAACTCCTTTTTCTGATTATTATGTAACCATAATCCTAACATACTATGTATTCTAATACTAATATATTATGTATGTATATTATGTAACCCTAATACTACTATTTTAAATACACAGCTGTGCATACACATTCCTACGTCTGCACTAGGCTTCTCTTTCGTGATCCCCAATCCCCCCAAAAACCACTCCTAAGACTAAAAGAAGAATGGAGTTCTTAGGAGACTGTCTTTGCCAGGATAGACTTTTGCAGGGGGAGGAAAGCAACCGAAAAACACTGTTATAGGGAAAAAAAGAATTGGAGAAAAAAATTGAGGAAGCTCCCCCCCCCCGCCCCAGGGCCCTCAAGATCCTACAATCGCGAGCGCCCGCGCAGGGAGCGGGGTCCCGCAGGTGACACCCAGCACGACCTCCGCCAGGGTCCTGACGGGGAGGTTCAGTCTCCCCGGCAGCGCGGCTCCGGCCCGACCACCGGCCCCCGACATCGGCGGGCACCAGCGCGGGAGATCGCAGTGGGACTCAGACCTGCAACAGCCCGCCGGTCCTCGCACAGCTCCCGCCACGCGTCTTCCGTTCCGCCCGGGCCCGAGGCGCGCGCCGGACCGGGATTGCGCACGGACCAGGGGGAGCGCTTTCCCGGAGACACCGGGGGGAGGAGCCAGGCCGTTGCTAGGGCCGTTGCTAGGGCCGTTGCAGGGCTCAGCGCCCGCCCGGCGGCGAAGGTAACCGGTCAAGATGAGAGCGGGGCGGAGTGAGATGGGAAGTTCAGCCATGGCTTCTGCACATTCAGGGCGGTGTGGCCATTCTCCTGAGGGTCTCCCGAGCGGAGGCCTAGCCTCGCACCCTGCAGGCCTCCCTCCTGAGTCCACCAGGCCGCACCACTGGATAAAATTCCCGAAATAATAGACTTCCCAGCCCAGCGCAGTTAGTTGTCAAGAAATACTGATCCTGGCGCACGCTTGTCATCCCAGTACTTGGGAGGCTGAGACAGGAGGATCACAGGTTCGCAGCTAGCCTCAGCTACTTAGTGAGGCCCTCTGCAACTTAGTGAGACCCTGTTTCCAAATAAAGAATAAAAATAAGGGCTGGGGATGGAGCTCGGAGGTAGAATGCCCCTGGGTCCAATCCCTGGCACTGCAAAAAGAAAGAAAGAGAGAGAGAAAGAGAGAGAGGGGGGGGAAGGAAGGAAGGAAGGAAGGAAGGAAGGAAGGAGAGAGAGAAAAGAAAGAAAAAAAGAAAGAAAGAAAGAAAGAAAGAAAGAAAGAAGAAAGAGAAAGAAAGAAAAAGAAAGAAAGAGAAGAAAGAGGGAGGGAGGGAGGGAAGAAGGAAGGAAGGAAGGAAAGAAGGAAGGAAGGAAGGAAGGAAAAGAAAGAAAGAAAGAAATACTGATCCCACAAAACACTTTCCATTTTATCCATCCTCAAAATACGTTACTCAGGAAAACTGGGTTCTATTACTATTTGGGAGCTATGTCAAGATAAGTATGTCCGTGCGCTGGGTAGTTAATCAGGAAAAACGGCTTATAGAGTGATGATTTGGCTTGCATAAAAACGTGCCTAGAGAGTTGGTACTGCTTAGCTTTTTTTCTGATTTGAAATTAAGCAAAATGCATGGATACATTATTAAATCGTTTTCCTATGCCCCGCCTCAACGAACTCCAAACTGAAGGAGTGAAGGTTAACAGGTGTAAGATTTAGAAACACAGCTGTCTAGTAGGGAGCAGAGTATTCTTTGAGTAGTGCTTAGCAAGTCAGAAGAAAAGGAGAATCTTGCCACGGAAATGCTAACAATATCAAGTTGAGCAGGCGTGATTACAGAAAATACAAAATGACAAATTATAAGGATTTCAAAAGAACTCAGAATAGAATGGTCAGTGTAGGCTTATTGATTGAATTTGAATAAGGCCTTGAGGGATGGTTATAGTTTAGAGCAGTGTTTTTCAACTGGAAAGGGGATTGTGTAGAACTCAATGGTAGAGATCTCTAGCAAATGGGTCTCTTTAGTCAAAACTACAGTTTTTTTTGCGGTACTGGGGATTTAATCCAGGGACATTCTACCTCCGAACTACACCCCCAGCCCTATTTTTGTATTATTTATTTTGAAACAGGGTCTCACAAAGTTATGGAGGGCCTCACTAAGTAGCTGAGGCTGGCCGCGAACCCGGATCCTCTGGTCTCGGCCTCCCAAGTACTGGGATTACAAGCATGCGCCACCATGCCCGGCTCACTTTTTATTTTTTAGGCGGACTTGGGTACTGGAGTTTGAACCCAGGGGCATTCTACTTCTAAGCTACACCCCCAGCCCATTTTATTTTATTATTTTATTTTTTATTTATTTTTGAAACAGGGTCTCACTGGGTTCTGAGTCTCTGGCTATGTTGCTGAGGCTGTCCTGGAACCTGCAATCCTCCTGCCTCAGCCTCCAAAGTGCTGGGATTATAGGTGTGGGCCACCACGTCCAGCTAAAACTACACTTCTTAAATGGTGAAGTAATACAGAGAGGAAATATCAGTGCGTGGCACTTAGTAAAGTATTGCTTTATAGAGTTTTAACTGATATAGGGAGAAAGATGAACTTTCTGGGTAGAGAAAGCAGCAATGGTAAAGTCTCTAAACCAGGAGTAAATAATGCACAGCCTTTTCTCTTTTGTCATAAAAAAATCCTAGTTTTATTGAAGTAGTTAAATTACACCGATTAAAAAGCCAATAATACTTTTTATCAGAGTACTGGGTTGCTATATCTATGTAATAAAATACTCCAAAATGCGGTAGAATTACATGGTCAGTAGAGCTCAGTGGATCAGCTTTTTTCTAGTAACTCTGGGAAGTCTAGGCATGCTAGCAGAACTATTTGTAACCTCTCCATGTGGCCTGTGCTTCCTCACAGTGAGGTGACAGTGTACTCAGACTTCTTAGCTTAGGCCCAGGGTTCCAAATGGAGTGTTGTAATGCACAAGGCAAGAAACTGCATGTCTTTTTTTTTTTTTTTGCGGTACTGGGGATTGAACCCAGGGGCATTCTACCTCCGAGCTACACCCCCGGCCCTATTTTTTATCCTTTATTTGAAGCCGGGTCTCATGAAGTTGCAGAGGGCCTCGCTAAGTAGCTGAGGCTGGCCGCGAACCCGGATCCTCCGGTCTCAGCCTCCCGAGTACTGGGATTACAAGCGTGCGCCACCATGCCCGGCTTCTGCATGTCTTTTTTTGACCTAGCCTCAAAAAATAACAGTGTCACTTCCATCACATTCTTCTGCTTACAAGTAAAAGATAAGGCCTGTCTAGATTATAGAGAAGACATAGATCCTATTTCTCAAAGGATTGGCAAAGAATTTGTGGCTATTTTTAAAAAACTAACATAGAGAATTTACTGCTATGACCGAAAAATCTCAAAGTATCAATGGTTTAATACAAGAAACACTTTCAACAAAAGATTCATTGTGAATGCCCCTAGTTAAATAAACTGTTAGACTCAAGAACACAGGTTTCTTTTTATTTTTAATGATCCTGCTGCCTTGTAGAATGTGGGGTTCATAGCTTATTGACAAGAAAGAAAACCAGGTGTGGTAGTACCTACCTGTAATTCCAGGAACTGGGGAAACTGAGGCAGGAGATTCACAAGTTCAAAATCAGCATAGGGAAACTTAGGGAGACCCTGTCTCAAAATTAAATTTTAAAAAATGGATGGGGGTATAGCACTTGCCTAGTTTGAGCCTTGAGTTTGATTCCCCAGTAGCGCACATGCACACACACACACACACACACACACACACAGAAAGAGAAAAGGAAAGAAAATTGTATATTCCCCAATTTTATTTTTAGGTTTTTTATTTCTATTTTTTGTTCTTATCTTTTTCCTTTTACAATTATTCCTTAAATTTCTAGTAATCTTGGCTTTCTATTCATATTGAAAAATAAGCCTTAAAGTGGTGATAGAAGCTCCTTGTGTCTGAACAGGAACTGTCAAGCAATCAGCTTTACAGTAGGGTAAGATTTATCCTTGAGAATTTCTCAAACATGTATAGAAGAAAATATATTAAGGAAGGTAAGAGGAGAAATCAAAGAAATTTAAAATAAATGTGCAAGTGAAATTTGATTGAGTTCACCTGTGATTAACTCAACCTCCAGCCTCTCTCCCTGCATGGCTCCCTCTTTTATCTTGTCAATATTTGAGCTGGGAGAAGTTTGAAGTTTTAGGTATTTTTGATTCACCACTGGGGTCGATCCAGTCCAGGCCCTGGAATCCAAGAACTCTAAGAATGCGTTGACCTGTATAATTTCTCTTTCCAACCCCCTTTTCCAATGCTGCTTTCTTGACAGAGTTCAAAAGTGAGTTTTGAGAACGAGGGAGGGGATTGTTTGGCCGAGTCATTTGGTTTTGCATTTTGTCTTCCTAGTTTGTTCCCCCAACTCACACTACACCGATAGCCCAGCTGATTTCTGTTCATCTCTGCGAAGTTCCTGCACTATGGCAGGCCAAGGGAAGCTTCAGTGGATGGACAAAGGGGGCTCCCAGGTAAGGAAGCTGTCATAGATTTAAGCTCACTCAGAAATGGCGCGTTTCTCTCTGGATTTCAGATTATGAAAGCTTCCAGGCAGGGCTGGACATGGGCTTGAAATCCCTGCTGCTGTGGCAGAGGGCCTGGTGCTGAGAAGGATCCTGCACGTGATTTAGTGCTCTGAGGTCACTGTCTTGAAATTCTTAACATTTGAAAAAGGGATTCTGAGTTTTCACAAATTATATAACTGATTGTGCTTACCTGGCATCCGCAGATTTTCATTAATCTTTTGTCCAGGGTTTTTTAGTTGTTTCCATGGAACATTTTTTTACACCCCACCAAAAGGAGAAGTCTATGTGCCTCACCACCTTTTACCTTTACCCCAGAGAACTTTGGAATTTTATATGGAAATTAGCTGGAACCTTCCTATGCAGGTTGTACTTCCTTAATTCATTTTCTAATACCCATTAATTGAAATGTGGGTTTTCGTTTCAGTTTATACTAGAAGTAGTTTGATAACCATTACAAGAAAAAAACTCAACATTTAAATTGTTTTAATTAGGCTCCTTTATATTCTGTGCATTAAGAAATGCACTGCTAATTCCTTCTAGTGCAACTGCTGTACTGGATACCCCTAAAGATATTATATCATGAACATTTTTTGTCTCTAAGTCTTTTGTCCACTCTATTTCTTATATCTCTTACCCTTCTCAATCTGACTAGTCCTAGAGTCCCATTTTTCCATAAAACTTGCCTGACAGCCCTATTCATCTTTGCTTCTATATGAACACTTATTTTCCACAATGGTTGTCACATATACCCTTTAATTTTATTATCAGTTACATATTTACTTATATTCATGAGATATTTCAAGCAATATTAAGAGAATAAAATATTCCCTTAAATCTCAAATGTGTAATTGATTTTGCAAAGCACAGCCCTGTGATTGTATAATCTTGACAATTTTATATATTGATGTTAAATATGTGTTTTAGTAAATAAAAATGTGATGCAATCTCTTTGGCCATATCATTATGGCTACTAGATTTCTGAATTCCTCTTATTTTTGCCTTCTCGCTGGTTTTTCCTTCTCTGGAAATATTTTTATTATTTTTTCAAATACCTATACACTTCTCGCATTCATATACTTATTTATTCCTTAATTTATGGACATAGAAAGTATTTATTCATGGACTCTGGGATATCCACTCTGTTAAATTTTGATAATTCACCCATGAGTGCACCATAAATTCATTCTCATAATCAGTTGTGTGTTACCATTGAGAAACATTTTCGGTGGGTCATGAAGGCTTCCTAGAAAAAGTGGCTTTTCATTTTAAATTTGGAATAAGAGCTAAATAGTCAGAGAAGGGATTGGAAGGGGAAGATTTGGGACTGGTAGACTTCTAAACAGAAGGAAGAATGTTTGCAAAGTTTCTAAGGCACGAAAGTGCAAGTTTCGGACTCAATTAAAATTAACTTGTCTAATGTTGAATACGTTTCAACTCACAAAGAAACTACTACATAATAAAAATGGGATTATTACTCATTAGACTGAAACATCCAAATATTTAAATTGTGTTGACTATTTCACTAGTGTGGTTTTTAAAAATACCTCTTCAGCAAGAAAAGCATGTTATATATTTGACTCTGGATATATTACAGATACTATTCATGATAGCCTAAAATATCTTGGAATTCTTGTAGAAACTTGAGATCAGAACATTCACCAAGATTCGTGTGGAGTTCTGATCTGGGGTAGTATATAAAAGGAAAGCCTTTTAGAATTTGGTTTAGAGGCTCAGAATTTAAAGATTTATCTCTGTCCCTTTTCAAACTTCAAGGACTTGGAAAATGAATATTTAATCATGTTTTATAGCTCTAAAATTATAAATTAAGTACAGTGCCATATTTTACTCAAGTAAAATATGTATACGTATTGTGTACAGCTTAAATTTATGTCAACAAGCAATATTGATTTTACTTCATTAGAAAATTCAACAACCTCCAAAGAACATTGAAGAATTCTTAAAGTATCAAAATTGGGTGAGTAGACCATCTGACTTTATGTGCCAATATATCTTTCTAAAATATCACATATGGATTTGTGGAAGGCCTAGGAAAAAAGCTTTAAGAATAGAAATTCATGCCGGGTGTGGTAGCGCATGCTTGTAATCCCAGTACTTGGGAAGCTGAGACTGGAGGATCTGGATTTGCAGCCAGCCTCAGCTACTTAGTGAGGCCCTCTACAACTTAGTGAGACCCTGTTTCAAAATAAAGAATAAAAAATAGGGCTGGGGGTATAGATTGGAGGTAGAATGCCCCTGGGTTCAATCCCCAGTACCACAAAAAAAGAATAGAAATTCAAGAAAATATATTTTAATTGAGATTAGTATTTGTAAATATTTTCTTTCAGTGGGCTATGTGTTGTAGCTATTTCCTTGTTGATACTAGATTAATTTTTTCACATTTAAGAAATTCTGTCCCCATAAGATATTTTTATACTTTTGTTGTTGTAAAATTTTTGTCTTATCTTTTTACAACTTAGAGAAAATCTGAAAATTATACTTATTTGTTCATGCACCACAGCTAAGAACCATGGGTAACTTGTAGAGGCATTATATCAATATTCCTTGATAGTTGGATCAGAGTGAAATATTCAAAATATGTTGTTTTAAGTAATTTGTATATTCAAGATATTAGTCCTCTATCAGAGGGATAGCTGGCAAAGATATCCCATTCTGTAGGCTCTCTCTTCAGACTCTTGATGGTTTCCCATATTGAGCAAAAACTTTTTAGTTTAATGCCGTCCCGGTATACTTGAGCTTTGGGGTTCTATATGTTGCAATATTGGACCTACGCCCTCTTCTAGTAATTTCAAAGTCTCTGGTCCAATTTCTGGGTCTTTCATCCATCTCGAGTTGACTCTTGTGCAGGGTGAGAGGTGGGGATATGATTCCTTTTTTCTACAAACAGATAACCAGTTTTACTAATACCATTTGTTGAAAAGGCTATCTTTTCTCTAATGTATGATTTTGGCACCAAATGAATTTATTCAATTGGCTATAAGTGTGTGGATTTGTTTCTGTATCTTCTATTCTGTTCTATTCGTCTATGTGTCTGTTTTTGTGCCAATACCATGATGTTTTTATTACTATAGCTCTGTAGTGTAATTTGAAGTCAGGGATTGTGATGCCTCCTGTATGGTTCTTATCAAGCTATAGCATGGCTGGGTATCTTTCCAAAGTGACAGAAATTAGAATTTTATAGTAATACATGCATATCCATGTTTATAGCAGCATAATTCATAATAGCCAAATCATGGAACCAACTCAGGAATTTATCAACAGATGAATGGATCACAAAATTATGGGATATACACACAATGGAATTCTACTCAACAATAGAGAAAAACAAAATTATGTCATTTGCAGGAAAATAGATGGACCTGGAGAACATTATGTTAAGTGAGATTATCCAGTTACAGAAAGTGAAGGGCCATATGTTTTCTCTCATATGCAGAAGCTAGGGAATAATTGGGATATAAGAAGGACTTTAGATAATGGAGGAAAACTCCAGTGGAGCCAGGGAGGTGGTCTGGGGGGGGGGAGATGGAGATCACTTCCATTGACATTGTATACATATTTGAGAATATCAATGTCAATTTCAATATCTTGTATGGGGAGTGAGGAGGGAGTTGAGAGAGAGGCCACCAAGTGCATATGCATGTGTGTCACTATCAGTATGAACTACATTATGATGTGAGACTATAATGCACCAATAAAAGTATAAAAATAAAAATATCAGTATTTAAAAAAAAGCAAAACGTGTTTTCATGTTGAAAGCACCAGTTTCCATTGTTATGTGTAACTACTGAATTCATGTAGAGTCACTGGGATTGCTAAGTTTTCCCTTGGGTCCATGTACTTACAAGAGTAAAGGTTAGATTTGTATTACATTGAGGTATCTCAAGTAAAGGCTAGGACATAGATATTGGTGTTGAAGATAGAAAAGGTAAATTTTAATGAGATGTGTTCATATTTTGAATTAATTGGAATATAAATAATTTTCATCTATTAATGCTTAAATATAAGCAGAATTTTCTATGACTAAACTTGACAATGGAATTTCAGTTATATCTATTTTTAAACATGTGTTTTCTAGTTTTATATTTGTTTAAATGAGAGGTTTTTCACAATGTTTTGAAAAGGATTTCCATTAAAAGCAAATAGAAAATGAAAACATTCCTACTTTACAAAAGTTTATTTTAATCACTGCAGTAGAGCCAAAGTACTTTTAGTACTAGCATTTTGTAACTGTTTTGATTTAAATAGTGATGGAAATGTGCGGCAGCCTAATAACAATGTTTGAGGTTTTTTAATGTCAAAGGAAAATGACTATAGTTAAAATTAAGCAAAATTCAACAAACAATGAAGATATTTGGACTATACAATTATATAAAGTCACTGTAAAGGTAAGAATACAGTCAAATTCAGAATACTTGAATACTATAATGATGGTGCATAAATCACTTTTAACTTTAGTATAAGTTAAAAGACTAGTACTAGAGGTAAAAGACAAATAATTAAAGATAATTATAGCTACCATAATTTATTAATGGATATATGATACATGAAATATGTAAGTGGTGACATCAATAGCATAAAATGTGGGGAGAGGAAGTTGAACTGTGGTAAAATAGAAGTTGTTTTCATCTCAAAATGTAATAACTATAAGATGTTTTATGAAAGCCTCATGTAATCATAAAGAAAAACCTGGTATGGATGCACAAAAGATAAAGATAGATGAAAGTATGTCACAATAAGAATATCTTCAAATCAAAAGATTGTGAGAGAGGAGGACTGGAACAAAGGAACTATAAAACATTCAACAAACAATTAACAAAATGGCAATTGTAAATACTTACATATTAATAATTACTTTAAAGGAGCTGGCATGGTGGCATGTGCCTGGAATCCCAGGACCTGTGAGGCTGAGACAGGAGGGTTGCAAGTTTGAGGCCAGCCTTAGCAACTTAGCAAGACCCCTCAGCAACATAACAAGACCCTATTTCAATATAAAAAAATAAGAAAGGGTTGGGGTGTAGCTCAGAGGTAGAATGCCCCTGGGTTTGGTTCCCAGTACCAATAATAATAATGGTGATGATAATAATAATTACTTTAAATGTAAGTGGATTCAATTCTCTAATTCAACAATGTAAGTGACTAAATGGATTAAAACAAACAACACCTAACTATATGCTACCACAGAAGCTCACTATACCTTCAGGTTGAAACTAAAAAATGAGAAAAGATATATTATGCCAATGGTAACCAGAAGAGAGTAGGTGTGACTATATGTCAGTCAAAAACTGTCAAAATCCTTGGAAGATTGGAAATGAACCTACCTTATGATCCAGCAATACCACTTCTAGGTGTCTACCCAAAAGAATGGAAACCAAACTATCAGACTAATGCATGCATTTCTATGTTTATAGCTGCACAATTCACAATTGCCAAACTATGGAACCAGCCAAGATGTCCATCAACAGATGAATGGATTACAAAACTATGGGATATGTACACCATGGAATTTTATGCAGCCATCAAGAAGAACAAAATTATGTCATTTTACAGGGAAATGGATGGAATTAGAGAACATTATGCTTAGTGAGATAAGTCAGTCACAAAAAGTGAAAAGTCGGATACTCTCCCTAATATGCAGAAGCTAGGGAGAATAGGGCATAGGAGGGACTCCAGACAAAGATGGAGAAAACCTCAGATGAGTAAAGAAGGCGACCTAATTGAGGGAGATGGGAGGGGTAAGAGGGAAACACCCTATGCTCAGGATGTCCATACACAAATAGATCAAAGTCAACTACTATGCTGAGCAGGAAAAGGAGGGAGGGGGTGGGGATTGGGGGAGGGCTAATTGACCGATGTGTGCATGTATACTTCTACCACCCTGAAACCCATCAAGATGTATGATTACAATGCACCAATAAAAAAATAGAAAGTGAAAAAATTAAGAAAACAATAGAAAAGATCAATGAAACTAAGAGTTGGTTTTTTAAAAGAAATAAATCTTATAAAACTTTAGCTAGACTAAGAAGATTCAAATAAATTAAAAAATAAAAGAGAAGGCATTATAGCTGTTACCACTGATAAAGTATCATAAGAGACTACTCTGAAAAACTATACACCAACAAATTAGATAACCTAGAAGAAATGGATATATTCTTAGAAGCCATAACTGAATTGTAACTGAATTGTAAAATAACAGAAAATTTGAACAGAATAACAAAGAGTAAGGAAATGGAATCAGTAATAAACAAAACTCCCATTAAGGAAAAGCCCAGAATCCTATGGCTTCACTGATGGATCCTACTATATATTTTTAAAAGAATTAATATGACCAGGTGTGGTGGAGTGTAGCCCAGTGGTAAAGCACACCTGGATTTGATGCCTGTAGTGTAATAATAATGATAATGATAATAATAATAATAATAATATGGTATAATAATGCCAATTCTTCTCAAACTCTTACAAAAATAATTGAAGAAAAGGGAACAATAAAACTTGTTTTAATGGGACCACCATTAACATGATACTGAATCCAAACATGAACACTACAAGTAAAGAAAACTGCAGACCAAATTCCTTATGTTAATTATTGATGTAAGAATTATCATCAAAATACTAGCAACTGAATTAGCAACACATTAAAAAATCATATACCATGATAAAGTATGATCAAGTATGCGATGGTTTGACACATGCAAATCAATGTGATAAACCACACTTTAAAAATGAAGGATAAAATCATATGCTTATATCAATAGATGGAGAAAAGGCATGTGACAAGATTCAACATCCTTTCCTGATAATAACTCTCAATGAATTAGGTGTAGGAAGAATACACCTCAACATTGTAAGAGTTATAGATGACAAACACATAGCTAACATTATATTCAGTTGTGAAGAGTTGGAAAATTATCCCTATGATTGGAACAAGACAATGATATTTACTCTTGCCACTTCTTCTTGGTATTGTAATGGAAGGCCTAGCTAGAGCAGTTATGCAAGAAAAGAAATTTTAAAAATCTAGAAAAGAAAGCAAGATGTAAAATCGTCTGTGTTTGCAGAGACATGATCTTACATTTAGAAAACCCTAAAGATTCACCAAAAAAAACCCTGATAAACTAATCAACAAACTCATTGAAGTTGCAGGATATAAAATCAATAGTTAAAACATCAACTGGCCATGGTGGCACATGCTTGTAATCCCAGATACTAGGGAGAATGAGGCAGAGGGTGGCAAGTTTGAGGACAACCTAGGCAATTTAAGGAGACCCTGTTTTAAAATAAAAAGGGCTGGTGATGTAACTCACTAGTAGAGTGTTTGCCTAGTGTGTGCAAGGCCCTGGATTGCATCCCCAGTACAGAAGAAGAAGAAGAAGAAGAAGAAGAAGAAGAAGAAGAAGGAGGAGGAGGAGGAGGAGGAGGAGGAGGAGGAGGAGGTTCTATAATTTTTAGTAGCATCTCTATATACTAACAACAACCTATCCCCCCAAAAATCAAGAAAAAATCTCATGTACAAAAGCAACACAGAGTAAAAACAAAATATGAATAAATTTAAATATGGTAGAAGATATTTATACTGAATTATAATACTTTGATGTAGGAAATTAAAGATGACACAAATAAATGGCATAATAACCAGTGTTCATGGACTGGAAGAATCCGTATTGTCAAAATGTCCATTCTAACACAAGAAACCTACAAATTCAATGCAATTCCTATCAAAATATCAATGGCTTTTTTACACACACAAAAATATTAAAATTTGTATGAAGCTACAAAACAAAATGAAACAAATTGCCAAAGCATTCTTGAGCAAAAATAACAAAGCTGAAGACATCATACTACCTGACTTCAAAATATACTACAAAGCTATAGTAATAAAAACAAAATGGTACTGGTATGAAAACAAGCACATAGACCCATAGAACCAAATAGCCCAGAAGTAAAACCATGCATTTATAGGCAGTTGATTTTCAGCAATGATGCCCAGAACATACAATGTAGAAGAGACAATCTATTCAATAAATGGCATTGGGACAATTGGATATCCATATGAGAAAATGAAATTAAATCTTTATCTCATATCATATGTATTAGTCAGCATTGTCACAACTTTAATCTAGAAGACTTGACCACATAACTTAGAGAAAAGCAGATTTTTAGCTTACGGATTCAGGGTTCAGTACATGTGAGGCTGGGGACCACAGGTTTCAGGGCATGGCAGTGGGAAGCAGAGAAAGGGAGAGTACATGATCTGTGCTCCTCATGTCATGGAGGCCAAAAGCAAGAGAGTGAGCAAGGGGAGAAGGAACCATATATAATCCCCAATGCCTCAGCCCTAGGGACCCACCTTCTCCAGCCACACTCTACCAGCTCAGGCCACCACCCAGATAAATCCAGCACAATGGATTTATCCGCTGCTGAGATTACAACTCTCATGACTTAACTATATCAACCCTGAATATTGATAAGTGAGCTCTTTAGGGGACTTTCTATAACTATAACACCATATATAAAATCAACTGAAAATGGATTAAAGACATAAAAATAAGACTTGAAACTATGAAAGTACTAGAAGAAAATGTGGGAGAAAGCTCCATAACATTGGGTAGATAATGGTTATTTGGCTATGATCCTGAAAGCATAGATAGCAAAAGCAAAAATAGATAAGTTGGATTCTATCAAATTAAAAAGCTTCTGAAAATGGATAGCTAGTTTTCCCAACATCATCTGCTGAAAAGGCTGTCTTTTCTCCAATGTATGTTTTTGGCTCCTTTGTTGAAAACCAATTGGCTATAAGTGGATTTGTTTCTGTATCTTCTATTCTGTTCCATTGGTCTATGTCTCTGTTTTGTGCCAATACCATGCTGATTTTATTACTATAGCTCTGTAGTATAATTTGAAGTCAGGAATTGTGATGCCTTCTACATGGTTCTTATTGCTGAGAATTGCTTTGGCTATTCTGGGTCTTTTGTTTCTCGACTTGAAATTTAGGATTGATCCTGCACAAGAGTCAACTCAAAAAAGATCCAAGGCCTGGAAATTAGACCAGAGACTTTGAAATTACTAGAAGAGGGTATAAATCCAACACTCCAACATATAGGACCAGTAGGAACTTCTGCAATAAGACCCCCAAAGCTCAGGAAATTAAAACAAGAATTAATAAATGGAATGGCATTAAACTAAAAAGTTTCTGCTCATCAAAGGAAACCATGAAGAGTCTAAAGAGAGAGCCTACAGAATGGGAGAAGATCTTTGCAACCTATTCCTCTGATAGAAGACTAGTATCTAGAATATACAAAGTACTTAAAAGACTTAACACTAAAAAAACAAATAATCCAATCAAGAAATGGTAAATTGAACTAAATAGACACTTCACAAAAGAAGAAACACAAATGACCAATAAATACATGAAAAATGTTCAAAATCATTAGTAATCAGAGAGATGCAAATCAAAACTACACTGAGATTCCATCTAACCCCAGTTAGAATGGCAATCATCAAGAAGCCAAATAATAATAAATACTGGCAAGGATGTGGGGAAATAGGAACTTTTCTACACTGTTGATGAGATTGCAAAAAAGTACAGCCTCTATGGAGATCAGTGTGGAGATTCCTCAAAAGACCGGGAATGGATCCACACAATACAATCCAACTATACCACTCCTGGGTAACTTTCCAAAGGGATTGAAATCAGAAAATTATAGTGATATATGCATATCCATGTTTGTAGAAGCATAATTCACAATAGCCAAATTATGGAACTAACCTAGGTGAATAGATTACAAAATTATGGGATATACAAACAATGGAATTTTACTCGGCAACATAGAAGAACAAGATTATGTCATTTGCAGGAAAATGGATGGATGGACATGGGCAGGATTAAATTATTAGCATTAAGTTAACAATAAGATGTCAAGTGAGATTAGCTAGTCACAGAAAGTGAAAGGTGATATGTTTCCTCTCATATGCAGAAGTTAGGGAGTAATCAGGCTACCAGAGGGACTTTAGATAATGGAGGAGAAATTCCAGTGGAGCAAGAGAGGAGGTCTGGGGGAGTAGGGGGAAAGAGGGAGAATTAATGAAGGAATCACTTCCATTGACATTATGTACATTTGTGAAAACACCAATGCCAATCTCAATATCCTGTATGGGGAAGGGGGTGAGTCAGGAGGGAGCCAGGGGAAAGCCGGCCAAGTGCTGTGTGCATGTATGTCACCATCACTATGAACTACATTTTGGTGTGAGACTATAATGCACCAATAAAAGTATAAAAAAGTAAAATAATAAAAAAGCTTCTGCATAGCCACAGAACCACCCAACAACACGAAGAGACAACCTATAGAATAGGAGAAAATATTTGTAAACCACACATCTGATAAAGGGTTAATATCCAAAAAGTATAAGAAACTTAATTTAGTAGCAAGAAGACTATGACCTGATTAAAAACTGGGCAAAAGCCGGGTGTGGTGGCGCACACTTGTAATCCTAGTACTTGGGAGGCTGAGACCGGAGGATCCGGGTTCGTGGCCAGCCTCGGCTACTTAGTGAGGCCCTCTGCAACTTCGTGAGACCCGGTTTCAAAATAAAGAATAAAAAATAGGGCTGGGGGTGTAGCTCGGAGGTAGAATGCCCCTGGGTTCAATCCCCGGTACCACAAAAAAAGAAAAATAAATAAATAAAAAATAAAAACTGGGCAAAGAGCTTGTGGTGTCACATGCTTGTAATTCCAGTACTTGGAAGGCTAAAACAGGAAGGATTGCTGGTTTGCGAACAGCTTTAGCAACTTAGGCCCTCCACAACTTAGTGAGACCCTGTTTCAAAAAATAAAATAAAATAGGGCTGGGGGTATAGCTCAGAAGTAGAATGCCCCTGGGTTCAATCCCCAGTACCACAAAAATAAAAATAAAAATGGGCAAATGACCCAAATAGATATTTCTCAGAAGGACCAACAAATACACGAAAAGGTGCACAGCATCACTAATTATCACGGAATTGCAAACTAAAACCACAATGAGATATCACGTCACACCTATTAGAGTAGGTATCATCAGGGAAACACACTATAGCACATGATGTATATACACAAACTTATAAGACTCAATCACTATGCAGAGCATGAAAGGGAGGGAAGAGGAGGGAATAGCGTGAGATTGGAGGGAGGGCTAAACAAGCAATGTGTGCACATATGATGCTGCTACCCTGACGTGTATCAAAATGTATAATTACAATGCACCAATAAATGAACATATAAAAAAGACAAAAGTAACACACGTTGGCAAGGATATGGAGAAATGACAACTTTTGTAACTACTGGTGGAATTCTAAATTAGTACAAAACTTACGGAAATTAGTATGTAGGTTCCTCAGACAATTAAAAAGAGAACTACCATGTGACCCAGCAATTTCATTTCTAGGTATATCTCCAGAGAAAATGAAATCAATATGTCAAAGAGAATCTGCACTCCCATAGTTATTGCAATATTATTTACAACAGCCAAGATTTGCAGTCAACCTAAGTGTCCATTAACATATGAATGGAAAAAGAGAATATGTTGTATAAACATATATAGATATGTGTATGTATGTATACACATAATGAAATATTATTCAGCCTTACAAAAGAAGCAAATCCTGTCATTTGCAACAACATGGATGAACCTAGAGGACATCGTGATAAGTGAAATAAGCCAGGCCCAGAAAGACAATTGCTGCATTTCCAACTTATATGTGGAGTCTGAAAGAGTGAACTCATAGTAGCAGAGAGTAGAATGCTGGTTGCCAGAGGCTGGTAGGAGGAGAAAGAAAAATGGATTAATGGACATAACGTTTTGGTTAGGATGAATAAATTCTGGTGATCTATTGGACATGAGGTCTCTAATTAATATACCGTGTATTTGGAAATTGCTAGTAGATTATAAATTTCCTCACTACAAAAACTAAAACCTACGTGAGGTCATTACCTATGTTAATTATCTTTACTTTAGTAATCAATGCACAGTAGATGAATATATCAAAATATCACATTGTAGCCAGGTGTCATGGCACATGCCTTTAATCATTCCAGTACTTGGGAGGTTGAGACAGGAGGATCACAGGTTCAAGGACAGCCTCAGCAAGTACTAAGACTCTCATCAACCTAGTGAGACCCTGTTTCAAAATAAAAATAAAAAATAGAGCTGGCGGTGTAACTCAGAGCTAGAATTCCCCCGGGGTACCACACACACACACACACACACACACACACACACACACACACAGTTACACTGTATACCATAAATACATACCATTTTGTCAGTTATAGTTCAGTAAATCTGAAAAAAATTAAAATTAAAAAACAAAACAAAGCTTCCCTCTAATTCTTCCTCCTCCCTCTCCCAAAATTATATGAAACTCTTTTAGACTGGAAGGAATTAAAAAGATATGAATCCTAAATATAATTCTGAACTTGATTCTTTTTCTATATAAAGGGCTCACTAGCTCAAGTGATACAACTTCAATAGAGCCTGAGGTTAGATAGAAACAATATATTGATGCCAATTTCCTGATTCTGATGTTATATTGTCATTATGTAGGAGAATGTTTTTGTTATTTGGAAATATATGCTAAAGTATTAAAGGATGAAGGGCCATTGTGTAAACTACTTATTCTCAAATGATTAAAGAATGTTTATAGAGCTCCTGCATCTTTTCTGAAGTATTTAAATTGTTTCAAATTTTCTTAAAGACATTTAATGAAAGCAATAATGTGGATAGAATCTCAATTTTAGTTCATTGGTTTTGAACTCTATTACTTATATTTATTTAAAATGACTTCAGTGGGGCATGGTGGCACATGTCTGTAATCCCAGTACTTGGGAGGCTGAAACAGGAGAATCGCAGGTTTGAGGCCAGCCTCAGTAACTTAGCAAGGTCCTCAGCAACTTAGCGAGACCCTGTTTCAAAATAAAAAATAAAATAGGGCTGGGCGTGTAGCTCAGAGGTAGAATGCCCCTGGATTCAATCCCTAGTATCACAACAAAAAAAAAAGAAAAAAAAACTTAAATTGTTTATTCTCTTTTATTATTTGTAGGATTATTGGCCCAGGGAAATCAATTTGGGAGAAAATAAATATGCATATATTCTGAGCAAAATGAAAGAAGATAGTTCATTTACTTCAATTTATTCACATCTATGGCAAACTGTCCCTCGAGTATTTGAAGCAGCCATGAGCATGGATTCAAGGATAAGGGAATGTTCACTTCTTTTGCAAGATCATGCCTCCAGAATATTTCAATGGAACAGAATGATCTCCAAGACAAGTTAAGCCTTATTTTTTATATGAGTAAAGTAATGGTCAGCTTTGTGTGTCTGTGGGTGCACACACACATGCAAGTGTCTCTCTGCTGCCTCTATATGTTTTCAAAGAATGAAATCCTAAAGTATGAAATATCTTTAACAAAATATATTTTTATTTTAAGCCCTCTTCATTTAAAAATTATCCAGTGCAGATTTTTAGGTGAAAATAAACATGTGGTTTTAAAGAATTACTAGGATAAAGACTAAAAGAGTTCAGAACTTCGTTAAACTGGAATACAGGTAATAAAATATCAGGGAAACAAGACTGCATCAACTGATGTTATGAGAAACAAGTCAGCATGAGTCAAGACAGAACAGAAATTTCTGAATCCAAAAGTAGGAGGGATGAAAGTTGACCTACTTGGGCTAGGTTAGCTTGTAGGAGTATTATGAAGTAAATGAATGAATGAAAAGGATTTCTTAAATGAGTGAAAGGTATATCTGCAATTTAGGATAAATTTTCATTCTTTCAGTATTTGTATAACTTTTTTCTCATCTAATTGTATTGATTAATATTTACATATTAATGATGATTGTTGTCTTATTCTTGATTTAATGGACAACCATAATATAAAATCATTGAAAAAGATAGTATTGGTTATAAAGTATTTTCTATGTACTAAATAAATTCGATTTGGTATATTATTTAGATATTTAATATTCTTTTTTTAACTTTGGATTTTTTCAAATTCTGGTAATGTTTAAATATAATACTATAAAATTCACTGTATAAGTTTTCATGTTGAATTTTAAATATCTTTAAATTTTATCATTTTTTTGAATTTATATAAGATATATATATATAACTTGTATGTATATGCATATAGAGTATTGTGAGTATATATATGCACATACTCTATAAACATTTTCATTTTAGAGTGTGTGTGTATATATATATAATATATTCACAGTGCCTATCTATATGCATACGTATACATCTATATAGCTTATGTGTGTGTATAAATACAAACATAAGTTCTTTTTGTAAAGAAATATCTACAAGTAAGCCAAACAAAATAAGAACATATTTCTTTATACTTTCCTCCTGCTTTAAAAATAATTTTATATATATTTATTGTCCTCAATATGTAAATATCAGAAATTAGATTTAAATCTAGTTTCTCTAACTTCAAAGCCCCTATAATTCTTCACTGGGTAACTCTCCATAGTACTGTGCTACATTTAATTTAAGGTAGCCATGAAACAACTGACAATAAGTGGTTGAGCTATTTGAAAAATGCTGACTTGTTCGGTAGAGATCAATTGAGATAAAGCTTTAGAGATAGAAATAGGTGGCGCACACAGCCGGGCGTGGTGGCACACGCTTGTAATCCCAGTACTTGGGAGGCGGAGACCGGAGGATCCAGGTTCGCGGCCAGCCTCAGCTACTTAGTGAGGCCCTCCGCAACTTTGTGAGACCCGGTTTCAAAATAAAGTTTAAAAAATAGGGCCAGGGGTGTAGCACAGAGGTAGAATGCCCCTGGTTTCAATCCCTGGTACTGCAAAAAAAAAAAAAAAAAAAAAAAAGAAATAGGTGCCATGCTTGTGTTAGGTGGATCATGATATTTCAGAAAACAAAAGGGAACAGAAGACATATAATAGTTCCAGTTATTCATTGAAAGTGTCTCTTATGAAAATCACTAGTTGATCTTACTGAATAATTTTGTATATAATTTCTTTAAATTATTTAAATTTTCAATTTTAGAGGATATATTTACATATGTTGTGAATCCCTTTTTTAAGGCTCTCATAAAAACTTGGAAAGATACAAGGCATTTCTAAACAAGTACCGTAAACAAAAGAAGATAATGGTATGATATTTATATTTTATTATCCTTTGAAATTTGTATTTTCATAGAAACTATAAGCACTGTAACTCCACATTTAAGCACTGATAACATTTTTAAAATATTCTTTTAGTCTTTTGTTATCTGACAATTACTTCTTTCTGTGTTTTAAAAAATAGCTGGACTCATTTTAATTTTGCACTCAATGTGAGAGTGTTGGCATCATCATATCACTACAGTCATTTGCAGATTCATTTTAATGAGTACATATTCCATCCTTTTGAGTTTTAATAATTTATAATGTCATATTTATTAGTACAGGTCTCATCAGTTCTCTTCCTTTAGAAAAATTAATAATTCTTTTTATGACCTTTATATGTGTCAATTTTTTATCTCCTTGAGATTTTGATTAAAGTTATAATAGGCTTTTGAATTACTTATAGATAACTTAGTCCCTTTCAAAAATACATTCTAAAATTGCATAATATTAAGGCTATAAAGACTTTTAAGTGTCTGTCACCACTAATTAGCCTACCTCATTTCATAGTTTTTAAATTTCAAAATAACTTTTGGTCTTTATTCCTCATTATAAATTACTAAGGTAGTAATTTTAGAAAATTAAAAGAATAGATAAGCACTAAAATATTAGCATCATAATTTTATCATTTATAGGTGAATTATTTTTTATTTTCAGGAAAATCAGATTAAGTCATATTTTTAAAATTTATTGAATGCAGAACTGACTTGAAAAGAAAATGTGAAAATCCAAGTGTTTTGATATATATATATTGCCAGATCATTCTCTAGAAAGATAGCACCAATTTATATTTTAACAATAAAGTGTGTGATTAATCCTTTACTCATTTCCTTGCCAACATTAAATATTTTATTTTTAATGACTGTAAACTTGAGAGGTAAATTTTTTGTAAACTGCATACCTTGTCTTCATGAAGTTGATTGGATTTTTATTAGCCTTTGTGTTTTTGTTATTGTGAACTAACTGTTTATGAACTCTGACCAAATTTTTAGCTTATTTTTGTTTCTAAGAGATGCTTATGCTTTTACAATGTAACTTTTCTCAGTAATAATCATTATATTTGTCCCATTTTCTCTTAACCAGAATGGGGTTTTTTGATGTATAGAATTTTATATTTTCATGCATATGTAATTTTTACTAAAATTTTCTGCCTTTGGTTACATGGTATTTTAGAAGGCTTTCTTCTGCACAGGATCAAAGATACGGTCACACATGTTCTTTTGTATTATACTTACAGTTTTCTAAAAATATTTTTAATATATCTGGCATTTATTTCTGTGTATGGGCCTAAAATGTAATCATTTTATTTCAAGTCCATCAATAAATTGGTGTGATTTTCTCCATATAAATTCTACACATTTCCTTTATATTTTTTCCTTGGTATTTTAAATTTTCATTAGTAATATCAATGAGATTTTTATTATGTTATTAAATTAGTTATTGTTGGTTTATAGGAAATTATTATTGCTATATGGATATTATTCAACAATGTTAGAAGCTTCTCATTCTCTTACATTCATCGAGAGGAGTACTACTAAATATAACTTAAATACTTAGATACTTATATTTTTCACACTAAGAAAATTTATTTCTATTTCTAATTTATTAAAGACATAGAAGTGTTTATGGATATTGATGTAAATGTAGATAAAATAGAGATATCATTGTTCCCCCAAACTTGAAGAAATCTCAGTGGTTTAAATTGAGAGAGAATGAGTCCACTGTAGTGAGAACAGAAGGCACTTTTATCTGGTAGTCTGTGAACACGGCAGATTACATTGGCAGCTTTACTTTTTGAGTGCATTACCAGATTTGACTTTTTTTGTTTTATTTAAATTTTTGCATCTATGTTTTATAAGATATGATTATTATTTCCTGTATTATCTATAGTAGGTTTTATTATCAACATTATACTAACTTCAAAAAATGAGGTACTTAGATTTATTTTTCTTTCTTGTTTATAGTAGTTTGTTGAATATAATAATATCATTTCTTCTTTGGATATTTTGTAAAAGTTTCCTGCAAAAATTTATCAATTTATTTATTACTTATATTATGCAGAGGGGAATGGTTAGGGTTGATAGAAAAGCTATATGGAAATTAACTAATTACATAAATATCAACTTTAGTAGATTGTCTAAACTAATATGGAGTGAATAAAACAAGTTACCAAGTAATATGTACAGCTAGTGCCATTTCTTTAAATTTCAGCCGGGTGTGGTGGCGCACGCTTGTAATCCCAGTACTTTGGGAGGTGGAGACCGGAGGATCCGGGTTCACGGCCAGCCTCAGCTCGCTCTCTCTCTGTCTCTCTCTCTCTCTCTCCCTATCTATCTCTCTCTCTCTCTCTACTTAGTGAGGCCTCCGCAACTTCGTGAGACCCAGTTTCAAAATAAAGTATAAAAAAATAGGGCCGGGGGCGTAGCGCGGAGGTAGAATGTCCCTGGGTTCAATCCCCGGTACCGCAAAAAATAAATAAATAAATAAATAAATAAATAAATAAATAAATAAATTTCTTTACACACGCAAAGTGTCTGTTGTTTGTGTGTCTGTGTGCGTGTGTAAAAGTGGTTTTAATGGAATGTAAAGAATACAAACAAAAAATATTATAGGAACTGTCTCAAAGAAGGAGGAACAAAGGAATAGAACTAGAGATCACAGTAAAAGGGAATCGAAACTTTATTTTTATTATATATAAATTTATATTTTCTTTTAAAACTATAGTCTTGAAGCCAATGTTAAAAAGGCCACAACAACCTCTTTTAGGTTGTGGGAACAATGGAACTCTGGCAGTTATATTATTCATTAAAATTTTTATTCAAAAGAAGTTTTAAAATTCTGACCGTTAAATTTTATCAGATAACTTTTCAGAATCTATTGAAATTACCTTTAGATGAATAATACTAACAAAAGATTTTATAATCATTCTTATTGTTAAATATAAAGGTTTTACTGGATTTATTTATAGGATTTTCACATGTAAATAATTTAGAGTTTTAAAGATTTTATTTTAAATGTTTTCCAGCTTTCAGATGAAATGGAGACAGAGAAGAATATAGAGGTATTTAAATTTTCTTTCTGACAGATTATATATCATGTGGAGCTAGAAGAATGTTTACAACAATATAGATGTAGCTATAAATATAGTTGGGACCCCAGGAAAGAGAGTTGGTAACAGGCATAGAAGCTTTGTCTTCCTGCTTAGTTTATGTATCTCTATGTGTAGTCTAGATAAAATTCTTGTTCATTTGTGTACATGACAAAATTAGTTTTGAAATGTGACTTTGTTTTGCTTTTGCAGTTGGCATATGAATACACAAGGTCTCTAAATTTCACGGAAGTAGAAAATATGAAGATCTTTTTCTTAGGATGGATATATATATTACTTAATATAGTAACATGAAATAAAATAATTATATTAGTTGAGTGATGTTTACATATTTATCTGTCTTCTATAGTTATATGAGACCACAGAGAAGAGAAATGATTACTATTCTGTGATATTTTCCATTTTTCTAGGGTTGCAACTTCTCAGGATTCAAAACAGATGAGATTACTCAATTACCCAGACATTTGGATGCTAAACGAATTTATCTTTTTATTTTAAAAGCCCATAATTTTGATGTATGTAAATATTATTTCATTTTATTGTATAATACATTTTGAGAGTATGATTTAATGAATCTATTCAAAACTATGATAGTTAGGCACTAAGCAACAGTTGATCCTTAGGACATTAAATTTGGCAGGGAAGAGTGAAGTCTAACACCCTGCTTAACCAAAAATGTATTACACACTGTGTTAGAGCCTCAGGAGTGTAAAGATGGAAGGGTGCACTGGCTTGACGTATGACTATGACAGGTGCTTTTCGCAGTCTATCCCTTCCTCTTCTATCAACTCAGAAAACTTTAGCCTGTTACTTCAACCCTGAAATAATTTGTGAGAGCCCTTTTCCAGAAGTCTTTTGTGTGTTCCTTTACAGAGTAACCAAATGATGAAAGGTTGCTGGTGTAGAAAAGTAACTAGATCAATGGCCTGTGATTGCCAGGGATAGGGTGGAGTTGACTTGGTTCCCTCTGTATTTCAGTTCTCTACTTTTCATGTTTATGTAAACTACATATGTTATTTGTGTGTAGAAAGTACTAAATCTCAGTTGAAGTTGTAACCAGCGAAGTCCATACTATACTGAATGGCCAAAGAATACATGATAAAGAATTTTCTTGCCATAAAAGTTTGCATGTCCTCTTTGTTGATTTGTTCTTGAAGAACAAGAATTGTTATTTATGGATTTCATTAAAAGAAACGTGAAGTTCTACTGAATCTAGTATTTAAAAGCTTGTGTGAATAGGAACATAAAATGATCTATTGAATCTATGTAAATAAACCAAAATATATAGTTTCTAGTAGTCACTGTAAATAGATGTAACCTTATATACCAATTTCGATGAATTGTTTGCCTTGAGAGAACTACGTTTAGACATGTTTTTGAAAGGGGCTTATTGGGATAGAATTCCATGATTAATTGTTGATTTTTGTCTTCAGTGAAAGTGGGGAGAAATTATGGCATGTATCTCACATTTTAGCCATTAGCCAAGTGTGGTTATTGAGCTAAGAAATGTAGCTGGTAGGACTGAGGATCTGAGTTTTTATTTTATTTTAAATATTTATATACAAATCTAAAAACTAGCATATGAATCAGTTACTAAATCTTTCGATTATGTTTGGAACAAAATTATAACTGTATTTTATGAATTCTAAATAATCATCTAATATTTCTGAAGAAAATTTAATGTTTAAATTGAGATATGTTAAGTATAAACATATACCATATTTCAAAGACCTAGTATCAACAAAATATTTCATTTATCATTTTTGTATCTGCTATATGTTGAGATGGCAATAGTTTAAATATATTTGGTTAAATAAAATGTCACTAAAGTCAATTTCACCTTTTACTTTTTAGTGTAAGTACTGGAAAATTTAATATATATAAGACTAGAAAATTTAATATATATTAAGTCCTATATATATTAAATTTTCCTATATGTATGTATCATATCAAATATCTGTTGGAAAGTTCTGGTCTATAGATATTGAATACATACTCTATAAAGCATATTTACATTAATATTTTAATATATTTTAATATGCATGTATCTCTTTTTTCTACAGGAAAGAATTTTTAAAATCTGGAAGACTCATTTTCTATCAGAAGCCTCCATTGCTCTTTTACATGACTCCTTTTGGTGGTGGTTTCTCCATAAATTTAAAGTAATTGATATTTTTTAGATGTTCTTTTTTGTAAATTGTACCATAATTAATTTTCAGAAGCGGTAACACTGGTACAAAAACGTTCCTGTGGATCTTTTCAAAGAAATTAATTTTTGAACATTCCACACGTTAAAAATCCTGCTTAAAATCTCCTCTCTCAGAGGAGTTAAGACCTTAACATGGATTTCAGATATTCTGAATCTTCATTAATCAGAAAAAGATTAGTGAAATCAAGTACTGTAGTGAATACTAAAGTTGTAGCTTTACTCAATATTGTAATGTGCTGGTAACACTAGGCAGAAAGCCCCCTGCAAATCAGTGACATTGAAGGAGGTTCAATTTGGAAAATGCTTAGATAGAGAGAGGGTCTTTACTTGGTACAAAAAGGTGAAAATTCTGATGAGGATAATGAAGATAAAGAGAGGGTTATTTTGGAAACAGTAAGACAGAGTAAATAGCACATAAGACAGTGTTTACCTACAAGATTTTCAGTAAGGATATTGTAATACCTTAACATTTTAAAATGCCCTTGGGACCTTGTCTCCCAAAGAGATACAAAAAGCTGGAAAGAGCATCACTTCTCTCCATACACCAGCAAAAAGCCATAGCTTCTTCAAAGTCACAATGTTTTTGAACCCATCATACAAAGTAGATTTCAAAGCAATTAGTGTTACTAGAGATAAAGAAAGAGTAATTGCATAATGATGAAGTGGTCAGTTCATCAAGATAACATAATCTTAAATATTTATGCACCAATATGATTCTTCAGAATTAAAAACTTTTAACACTTCAAGGAGATATAGACAAATCCATAAGTATAGTTAAAGATTTCAGCACCTTACTCTCAGTAATTGGTAGAATATACAGAAAATCAGAAATTATATAGAAGACTTGAGCAACACTGGTGAACCACTTGTCCTGACATTTATGAAGCATCCTTCTAGTTTTAGTTCATTTTGTATTGCTATAACAGAATACCACAGAATAAGTAATTTATAATGAACAGAAATTTGTTGACTCACTACTATGGAGGCTGGAAAGTCCAAGATCTAGACCTGAGCAACTGTCAAAGGCCTTCCTGCTGTGTCATCCCATGGCAGAAGGCAAAAGTGCAAGAAACGGAGCAAGGAGGGGAGAGAGAGAGGACAGAGAAGAGAGGGAGGAGAGAGAGAGAAAAGAGACAAGAGAAAAGAGAGAGGGGAGGGGAGGAGAGGGGAGGGGAGGGGAGGGGAGGAGAGGAGAGGAGAGGAGAGAGAGAGAGAGGAAAGAGAGGGAGAGAAAGGAGAGAGAGGAGGAGGAGGAGAGGGAGAGACAGAGGAGAGAGAGAGAGAGAGAGAGAGAGAGAGAGAGAGAGAGGAGAGAAGAGAGGAGAGAGACGAGAGAGGAGAGAGAGGGAGAGAGGAGAGAGGGAAAGTGAACGTGCTTCCGTAATAATAGCAATAATCCATTCATTAGGGTGGTACCCCCATGTCCCAAATACCCCCTATTAGATTCCACCTCCAACACCATCACACTGGGGGCCAGATTTCTAACACATTAACTTTGGGGGACATAGTCACACTATAGTACCTCCCAACAAAAGCAAAGTACATATTCTTCTCAAGTGCACGTTAAATATTTACCAAGATAAATAGTATTCTAACCTAGGAAAACATCCTAATAAATTTGTAATAATTAAAGCCATACAAAGTATGTTTTCAGATAAAATGGTATTACATTATAAAAGAATACTAAGGAAATATCTGGGAAAATTTCCAAATACTTAGAAACTAAATAGCATACATCTCAATAACCATAGACCAAACCAGAAATCAGTAGGGAGATTGGAAATTATTTCGAGCTGAATGAAAATAAAAAGGAGATTAAAATCTATGTGATGTAACCGAAGCAGTATTTACAGAGAAACTTACAGCTTTAAAATGCCAATTATTAAAATAATAATAATAATAAATAAATGCCAATTATTTGGAAAAAAGAGTAAGTTTTCAAAACCTATGACTTCAGTTTCTACCTTAGCAAGCTAGAAAGGGAAGAACAAGTAAAACCTAAAGCAAGCAGAAGAAAGAAAATAATAATGGTCAGAACACCTAAAAACAAACGAACAAAAACAGGAGCTCGAAAGAAAAATCAGTGACGCTAAAAGACAGTTCGCTGAGAATTCTTCAAATAAAAAAAAACACAGGATAGCCGGGCGTGGTGGTGCACGCTTGTAATCCCAGTACTTTGGGAGGTGGAGACCGGAGGATCCGGGTTCGAGGCCAGCCTCAGCTCTCTCTCTCTCTCTCTCTCTCTCTCTCTCTCTCTCTCTCTCTCTCTCTCCTTAGTGAGGCCCTCCACAACTTTGTGAGACCCGGTTTCAAAATAAAAGTATAAAAAATAGGGCCGGGGGCGTAGCGCGGAGGTAGAACGCCCCTGCGTTCAATCCCCGCTACCTCAACAAAAAAATAAAAATAAAAAAAATAAACAAACCACAGGATTTTGAAGGCTGTGTTTTACTGAGAGTAACCTTAGCAGAAACAAAACCCAGAAGCAGCTCAACACTTTTATTTGAATGAGTTAAGCCTCGAAAGGTTTAGCAAAAGAAGAGACATACCAATTCCAAGCACAAATGCTCTGTGCCTCAGTTTTTACTGACCTACCAAAGATCTCCAGCTCTCAAAGAGAAATTACAAGACATAAAGAAAGAACGGAATTGCTGAATCATTGGGCATGAAAATATTTATGATATTTAATGATATAATGTCAAATTATTTTTCAAAGTGGGTATAAAAATTTGGTGCTCTCATTAATATATGAGTTCCTATTTTCCCTAAACAAAATACCTTGAGACAAATGAAAATAAAAACAAAACATACTGAAACTTACTAAAATCAGAAATTGAAAGTGGGGACAATGCTACCATTTTACAGAAATAAAAAGCATTGTTAGAAAGTACTATAAACAAATATATACCGACAAATTGAATAACATGGATAGAATGGGCAAGCTCCTAGAAACATGTAATTGAACAATACTGAATCACAAAGAAATAGACAGTGTGCATAGACTACAGCTTGTAAGGAGATTGAGTCAGCAATCAAAAACCCCCAACACAAAAGTTGATTCAATCTCCTTACAATTTATAGTCTATTCCGATGGCTTTCTGGTGAGTTACACCAACGTTAAAAGAAGAACGAACATCTATCTTCAAACTCTTTCAACAAATTGAAGAGAGAATCATTTCTAGCTCATTCTTTGAGTTCAGATTCATTACTATGATACCAAAACCAGGCAAAGATACTATAAGAAAAATAAAACAAAAGTTACAAATCAATATCTCTTATGATGAATATGATTACAAAAAATTATAAAATACTACTAGCAAACTAAATCCAGCAGTAGATTAAAAGGGTCATACACCATGACCAATGGGATTTATTCCTGGAATGCAAGGATAATTTAACCTATGTTAAATCGCTCCATCTAATGGCTGCCCAACAGCTGCAAGATACATTTTCTTATCAAGCATAACCAAAACGTTTACAAAAAAATGACCCTACCATTTTGCTATTTAGACTCCTCTGGTACAGACACTCGGTTAAATCCTAGTCAACAAAGACATAGTCTGTACTTTTCTATCTTGTATAATTTTTTTTCTCCTCTTCATAGTTGTTAAATGTAGATTGTGTAGTTGAAACATGCTTTCTTCAGGAAATACATATAATCTCATTTAATTCTCAAACAACTCTGTATAGTCAGAACTGCGGGCCATTACATAAATGATAAAGAATTGCTGCCAGGCATGATAATACACGCCTGTAATCCTCCCAGTATTTGGGAGGCTGAGGCAAGAGGATTGCAAGTTCGAGGCCAGTCTCAGCAACTTAGCAAGACCCTCAGCAACTTAGTGAGACCCTGTTTCAAAATAAAAAATAAAAAGGCTGGAGGTTTAGCTCAAAGATAGAATGCCTCTGAGTTCAATTCCCAGTACCAAAAAAAAAAAAAGAATTACTGTTAGTATTATCATTATTATTTTTTTTATTATCTCTTTCATAAAATTGTCAAACAGATATGATTGCTATATTCGAAGTTAAGAGACTTGGGTTCTAGGTTCTAGTTTGTTTCTTGATTACTTAACTGGATAATCTTAAATAATTCTCTTCAATTTTCTGAACATCAGTGTAGTTACTGAAGTAGAGGATTTAAGCTATGTATTGTCTAACTTCATTTTAGTTCTATGTATCTATAAATTCCATTTTAGGTCTATGTATCTATAAATTCAAAATTTTATGTATCCATAAATTGATTTCATAGAAAACTACCACTAAATTTGGGAATTTGTTATCAAAAACTCTCAATGCCAGCTTGTGCTTCTACTAGTCAATATCATAAATGAATTTGAACTCTTTAATTCATCTTTTTTGCATAATGGATTTAGATTCTAATTTAGCTCTTCATTGCTTAATAGAGCAAGAATCAGGGACTTTGTCCTTTAAGAATAGAAACATTATTGATATTATACAAATAAATTCCCATTTTAAGTTTTAATATTGACTTTAATTTTATACATTTTTTATTTTTAAGCCTGACAGAAAAAATCAAGATTGCTTATTTGATAGAATTTCAGAAAGTTATGTGGCACTTTTCATTAGCATACCACTAAGTCGAAAGGACGCATTCCTCCAGGTAAACATAGAAATTAACAGCTATGCTAATTATTTTTAGGATGACTGAAATATAAAAACAGTTATTTTACTTAAACACATATGAGAACATATTTTGCTACTTTTGAAAGCAAAATTGTTGGATATAAAGTAATTGAAATTTATATAAAGAATTATGCTATTATCACATACCACACAGAATATTATATTCCTTTGCTTCAAGTCTTACAGAATTTTCTTAGTATAGACATTTTGTTTGAATATTAATAATTTGAAAACTATTTGCTTATTCCGTTTATGTTCTTGTTTTTGTTCAATTTATATACAAAATGATTTCTCATTTTTCTTTTACTTTAAGTGAGTCTTTTGTACATTTAAGAGAAATGGATCAGTTTATGTTATACTTAAGTACTAATCACCTGTTACAGTCAAGTACAGTGCATAAAATTATGAATCAAATGCTTATTTTGCTTTTCTATTGGTATATTAACTAATGAATGACTGATTAAAATAATGTTCTTGATTAAGTGAAATGAAGAAAGTAGGAATTTTACTGGATATTTTTTCTATATTTTCTTTTTTGTGTGGTGATCAGGTGGCTTTATTTATTTTTTCATATTTTATCCTTTTATGGTGCATTGTAGTCTCACATCATAATGTAGTTCAGAGTGATAGTGACGTACATGCACACAGCATCTGCTGAGCCCCTCCGCCCCCAACTCCCCACTCCCCTTCCCCATACATGATATAGAAATTGGCACTGGTATCCTCACATATGTACATAACATCAATGGAAGGACCTCCTTTGTTAATTCTCCCCCCTCCAGCCTCCCCTGGACCACCTCCCTCACTCCACTGGGGGTTCTCCTCCATTATCTAAAGTCACTCTTGTATCCCCATTACTCCCTAACTTCTGTATATGAGAGAAAACATATGATCCTTCACTGAGTTCTTTGTATGTTCTAGATATTAGTTCTCTGTCATAGGAATAGCTGGAAAAGATATTCTCCCATTCTGTCAGCTCTCTCTGGAGGCTCTTGATAGTTTCCTTTGCTGTGCAGAAGCTCTTCGGTTTAATGCAATCCCAGGTATTAATCCTTATTTTAATTTCTTGTGCCTTTGGGGTCTTGTTGAGAAGTTTTTACCCATGCCTATATGTTGGAGTATTGATCCTATGTCCTCTTCAAGTAACTGCAAAGTTTCCAGGTCTTTAATCCATCTTGAATTGACTCTTGTATAGGGTGAGAAAGTAAGATATATTTCCATTTCTCTGCATATGGATAACCAGTTTTGCCAACATCCTTTATTGAAGAGGCTATCTTTTTTCCAGTGTATGTTTTTGGCCCCTTTGCCAAAAATCAGTTGGCTCTAAGTGTGTTGATTTGTTTCTGAATCTCCTATTTTCTTTTATAGTTAAGATATATAATATAAAGTATGAAATTAATCTAATATGAGTCCATTTTGGTAGGTGTATCCTGATTGTCTGGCACAAGCTATCTATGCAACATTCCAGGAAGCATTTCCAGAATCTAGTAACCTCTTTAATGATGAATTTAAAGAAGATCTAGGGAATAACATTTTTCTTTGGTTGTCAGGTATAAACATAAGTATTGATTATTATATTGGTTCCTAAAATTTTTGGATTGCAGTGTTTTGTTTACTTAAAAAATTGGTAGTTCTTTGTATTACAAGACATCCCATATCCATTTATATATTTAAAAATAATAATTATATTCTCTGAAAATTTTATTATAAAAATTAATGAGTTATGAACTTTAGAAGCCAAATAATTTTATGAGCAGTAGAATTATAGAAAGCTGGATTGCCACAGAAATAAAATCCTTCCATATATATAGTATGTGTGAAAGAAATATTTTAAGCTGCTATGAAGAGTAGAAAATTTTCCTACAGATTTGTTATGGACTGAATTTTGTCTTTCTGTAAATTTACATGTTGAATTTCTGAAGTTCTAATCCCTGTTATACCTTATTATGTGACTATGTTTGGAGATAGGGCCTTTAAAAAATAATTGTTTAATCAAAGTTATATAAGTGGGCCCTAATCCAATATGATGAATGTTCTTATGGGAAGAGGGATAGAGGAATAATGGGAGCAAGATGGGAGAGTAGGAAATATCAGCCATCACCCCACAATAACACAAAATCAATTAGTTATCTATGGACAAAAAAATAGACCTAAGCAAGGCTCAGGAGTCCAATTAAGAACTTGCAGCAACACAATGGAGCAAAAAAAAATAGAATAAGCACACAAGAAAAATCACTCTGGAGATCTGCATAAGTGGAAAATCTGGAGGTGACTAGGAATACAGAAGCAGGGGGTCTATCAGGACAGGGCATGTGCTGGCACTACTGTGGTCCCCAGAGGCCTGCGCTGCAAAGGGACTATGGCAGTCTCTGCTGCTGAGGCCCTCAACAGACCCCACTGCAGCCAGAGACCTCCTGTGGCTTTCACAGTGGATACCCCATTGCTGTTCATCAACAGACCCCACTGCAGCCAGAGACACCCTGTAGCTTTCACAGTGGATTCCCCATTGCTGTTCATCAACAGACCCCACTGCAGCCAGAGACGCCCTGTGGCTTTCACAGTGGATTCCCCATTGCTGTTCATCAACAGGCCTCAGCAGCCTGCTCCACAGAGAACTTTTGCCATTGAGGTGACCAACATCCATTGCTATTGTGGACCTTCTTAGGAGAGAGATGTTACCATGCTCCTACTTCAATAAAGAGTGACTGTTTTGCTACCCCAGTACCACCACACCCCCAAGCCCATGCATGCTCTGGGACATCGGAGCTGCTGCCTTTCTGTGCATACCTGCATGCCAGGCCCAGGCAAGATGGCAGCAATGTACATGCCCACACCTCATACATCAAAGCCACAGTGAACCAGCCTGCACGCTAGACCTCGGAGCCACTGTTACTCTGCACATGCCTTCACTCCAGACTAGCTCTACAGACACTCCATAAATGTCTGTACTGTGGACATCAGAGCCACTGCTGTAGCAGGTGCACGGCTCCTCACCTCTCAGGAACAGGACTAGCCCTCCCAGTTATAGCTGTTAAAGGGGCCCACCTCTCCAGCAAGTGGATCCATCCACTGCACTATTCCCTGATCCCTGGGGCCCACCATTCTGAATTCTCATTGCTGCTGCACTGAGTCTCACATAGCCTGCCACTCTCCCAGGGTCTGGAATCAGCACTGCATGGCGTCGCATCCCCTGGGGCCTTGGTTGCTTAGCCCTTTTGGCCCTGGAATAGCAGCTGTGCCCTGCTTTCTGTGGCTCAAGCTTTGGAGTGCCTCTTCTTTTGCAGAGTCATGCCAGTGCTGTGACCTGCCCCCCAAGGTGAGTGTCACAGCTACATCCCTATTCTCTAGGCCCAAGCTGCTGGGGGTATGTCTTAGAAACATAGACCCCAGCTTTGTGGATAAACTCTATCAGCTTCTGCCTCAGAAAGTGAATCTGGGCCTCATGTTCCAAGGACTACAGTAGTCTGTAAGATCCTGGGCCTAGCACATGGACTCTACAGACACTGACCATCTGTGTCATGAGTTCCCCCACCACTGTGGCTGCCTGTGGGCCATGTCAGACCCAGTACCAAGAGTGATCCTTTCAGTGAAGACAAGAACAAGAGGATACCTTAAGTCCTTTCCACGGCCATAAACTCCTGTATCCTAGACCCCCGAGGCAGCTGCAGTCATTGTTAACTGATCACAACTGAAGAAACTGCTCAGAGACCACACCACTGTACCACCTGGGATTAATAGTATCTAAAACATTTATTTATTTATTTATTTTTTTTTTTTTTTTTTGCGGTGCCGGGGATTGAACCCAGGGGCGTTCTACCTCCGAGCTACACCCCCGGCCCTATTTTTTATACTTTATTTTGAAACCGGGTCTCACGAAGTTGTGGAGGGCCTCACTAAGCAGAGAGAGAGAGAGAGACAGGGAGAGAGAGAGAGAGAGAGCTGAGGCTGGCCGCGAACCCGGATCCTCCAGTCTCTGCCTCCCAAAGTACTGGGATTACAAGCGTGCGCCACCACGCCCGGCATCTAAAAAATTTAGAAAATTCTGATTTGATAGTTGAATCTGATAAATCTCAAGAATACCCACCACTGAGAAATAATATTCTCTATATTTATAAGTAAGTCAATATATAGTAACAGTGTTATTAATATTAGCTTGTGTAGTAAGCACTCAATATTAGCACTCATGTAGTGCTTTCTCATTTACTGAGCACTTTAACATATATTTCAATTAATCCTGAATTACCCAAAGGGATTTATGTTATTCTCATTGTGATAGCCGAGAATGCAGATATTTAGAGGACTTAAGTGACTTATCTAATCCTACACAGCTGAAAGAACAAAAGCAAATCTCTTGTAAGGAGGAAATGTATAAGTCAAAGTGCTTTGACAAAAGGTATTTTTCAAAATCCTAATTTCTTTGGATAAATGTACGTTTTATATTAACAGGTCTAAAACCTCAAAAAGGCTTTTGGGCTCACTGGAAACTGAAAGAACTCTTTACAACAACCATCCACGGCAGCAGAAAAACACCCACAAAATCAATAAAGGAAAGGATTGCCAGCAGTCAAGAACGCATGCTAGCCAGCAAGTACAATTTTTGCAAACTACAGAATGGAATAGTATATTAGGTTATATCAAGTATATTAGGTTATTTATTAGTCATAATTTTCTAATAATCTATTTTTATGAAGGTCTTAATATTTGATTATTGATTTTGTTATAATGATAATATGCATAAGCCCTTTCCTCATTTGCCTGGTATAATATTTTTATATTGGTTTTCAGGAACTCTGTGTCTTTTTATACACTACAGATATTCTCACTTTTAGTTGTATTGCTAACTCAATAATAATGTGATTTTCTGATAGATAAATGTATTTTTATAAACAATCTATTATTGCTTCTATTTATTAGTCTGATAATATCTTCATCTTAATTGGATTTTTACTTAATTGCATTTAACGTACTTATTGGCATAATAGATTTTATTTCTAGCATGTTCCTATTTGTTTTCAACTTGGTTCAGAAGTGACCACATCACTTCTAATCATATAACATTAGTTCAAACAAATCATGGTTATATAGTGATGTAAGGATGTCTGATAAATAAAATCCTTGACTGGGAAATGTTACATAGTGATTATATTATGAAAGGGGGATCATAAATTTTGGAGGACAGCTAAGCATCTCTGCTACCATCACTCAAAGAATAGTGCAGTAATCACTATGTGATGTAGTTCTTTTGTTGTGTCCAATAATAAAATTTTGGCAATCAAACAAAAACTTTAGAGTTGTATCTGTCACCATGGTCTTGACAAATTCCCAATATTTAAAGATTTTTGATGAGATCAGGTCGATATTAATGAATGTGATTTTTTATATTGTATAAAGAAATGAGTCATTTAAAAGATCCACACGACTAATTGAAACCAGTATTTTCTAAAGAAGAATGCATGATATTAAAAAATAATTATACACCTGGTGTGGTGGTGCACACCTGTAACCCAGTACTTGGAAGGCTGAGTCAGGAGAGTGGCAGGTTTGAAACCAGCCTCAGAAATTTAGCAAGACTCTCAGCAACCTAGCGAGACCCTGTTTCAAGATAAAGAATAAAAAGGGCTGGGAGTGTAGCTTGGAGGAGGAGTACCCCTGAGTTCAATCCCCAGTGTCACAAAACAGTAATACTACTACTACTACGGCTACTACTACTACTACTACTGCTGATAATAATAATAATAATAATAATAATAATAATAACAACAACAATAATTAATAATAATAATATACAAGGATTTTTTGGTAAAGTACAAGAACAATGGGTTTTAATGTAACAGAGAGTGATGTGGTTTCACCATTAGGAAACTACAATTTGTTAAATTTTGGTGTAGTATCAAAGAATATTCACAATTATAAGGAAAAGTATTAAAATATTCCTCTTTCTGAATAAGTTCTAGTGTTCTGTGGCATAGCAGGGTGAATATAACTAACATTCATTTTTACATCTCAAAATACAAAACAGAAATTTGAATGTACTCACCATAAAGAAATGATAAAACTCCAAATGATGCATATGCGAATTATTCTGAGTTCACCACTACCCAATGTATACATACATGAATCAAAATATCACATTGTACTTCATGAATAAGTACAAATCTGATGTCGCAATTAACTTTTTTTTAATTTTTAGAATTTTATTGTGCATTATATTGATGTACTTTAGTGAGTTTCAAAGTTATACAAACAAACATGCACATGTCTGTGTTTCCCTTCGGATCCCACCCTCCCCATTCATGAAAGTGAGGCTGGCGCTGATACCTTCGTCCATGGGCAGGGCTTAATTTGATCTGCTTCTTTCATCAATTCTTCCTCTTCCCCTCCCCACCTCCTCCTCCTTCAAACTTCTTATCTGTGCAATGCTGGATTTTCCTTACATACTTTAGTATATAAATATGTACTTCATAAAAATCACAACAGAAGAAACTGACATAGATATTAGAATCGAGCTATCTTCTACTAGGATTATGGAGGCTTTTTTAATATGAAACAATATTACTCATCCCAAAATATGTCCTGAAAGTATAGTTATTTTTATAAAAGATTCTATTTATGTTAAGATAAAATGGATAGACTATTACTATATTTAGTGAATTAATATTTATATTTTACACCTTATTTTAATATAACAAATATTAGTAGATAAAAAACATACATAAACAAAAGCTCTCTTGTGTCTTCAGTTTTTTCCAAGAGTATCAAAGGTGTCCAAGGACAAAGACTTTAAGGACCACTGTCCTACAGGAAATCACTGTGAAAGGGTTTGGCCTATGGTGTATCCCACTAAAAGTTTAACAATGTCTGTGTTGCATGTCGTCAGGGCGGATTCATCATCACTATGGAGAATCCCTGAACATAATATTCAAATAACTTATTGATTGGAGCCATAGTATGGTTTTTTGAAGACTTTGCTATAGTTTCTAATGTTTCTTTATCTTTAATGTATTCAGCTTGTTCTTGAATTTCTTTGAGCAAGTTCTATACCTCCCTGAGCCTTACTTTTTTAACTGAAAAAGGAAGAGATTAAAACAGATTATTTCTATAGTTCCCTTTTCTAACAATTTTTTACTCATTACTTCCATCCATAGGTGCTGAATAATCTTCCAAAGTGGTTGTTGACTGGGGAGGTGGGATTAGCAATAGAGAATGGTGGTGTAGGATTCATGACTTTAGAGCCCTTCCCTCTCTATAATGTGTGGTGGTAGGCGGAAGAGTTTAAATTAAAACTTTAATCTTTTTAAACTGTGTATATGTTAAAACCCTAATATTTGTGCTGATGGAAGGCTGAGGCAAGTCAAAAGTAGAACTAGGGTAAAACATGGTTTACATGCACATGTGTGTGTACATATGACTTTCAAGGAATAGAGTAATCTGTGCTCCGTGTATACTGCTGTTTTAGAATTGCTTTTAATCCAAAACATACTTAAGACATAATTTCTTCTTGACATTTGAGATGCTGATTGTCATGTGGAGTTAACTTTTTTCCAGAATTTTAATGAAAAGAACTTTCTGTTTTTGTCTTTAATGAAATAAACTGACAGTGGTTAAAGTTTGCCCTCCAAACAAACTGGCATAATATCTCCCCTTTTAGCACTGGAATGTAAGCAGTTCTAGAATTTCAGTATCTGGAATGACTCAGAATTTACAAGCCAGGTCCCCTTAACCAGTGGATTGTCATACTACTTACAACTCCGAACTTTTAATGTTCATTCCTCTTATTATGGTACAATACCACTTAAGCTTTTAAACTCAAAGATAATTTTTGAAAAATGACTTTTATACTTCTATTTATTTATTTATTTATTTTGTGGTACTAGGGATTGAACCTAGGGGCATTCCACCTCCAAGCTACACCCCCAGCCCTCTTTTATTTTTTATTTTGCAACAGGATGTCACTAAGTTGCAGAGGGCCTCACTAACTAGCTGAGGCTGGCTGCGAACCTGTGATCCTCCTATCTCAGCCTCCCAAGTACTGAGATTACAAGTATGTACCACCATGCCTGGCTCTACTTCTCCATTTTTAAACCCAAGTTTTCCTCTCTATCTGGACTATAGGGTTAAAACACAAAGAAACCTCATGATTTTTTATAAATTATAGTTTAAACCAAAGTAATGAGGAAAATTCTTATGTCCAGTTAACAGGTAGCTGTGTGTGTGTGTGTGTGTGTGTGTGTCTTACTGGGGATTGAACCCAGGACATTCTAACACTGACCTACACCCTCAGCCATTTTTTATTTTTTATTTTGTATCAGGGTCTCACTAAGATATCACATACTGGCCTCAAACCTGTGATCCTCCTGTCTCAGCCTCCCAAGTACTGGGATTTTAGGTGTGAGCCACTGAGCCTAGCTTGACATGAAACTTTTAAGTCCCTAGCGCACATATTGGTGCAATACATAAATAAAGAAGCATAGTAGTTATTTATACACTAGTACTATCTGATATTTAGCAAATGACATGTTGTGAAAATACTAATCAGATGGGTTAGGATTCCATATGTTATAAAGAGCTACTCAAATTTTAATTTGCACATTTGTCATTTTGCTACTTTTTTTTCTTTTTTTTATGTTCATTTATTGGTGCATTGTGAACATCATACATGCACACATTGTACATTTAGCCCTCCCTCCAATCCCACCCTATTCCCTCCCCCTTCCCTCCCTTTCATGCTCCAGATAGTGATTGAGTCTTATAGGTTTGTGTATGTACATCATGTGTTATAGTGTGTTGCTACTTTTTAACTGTTAGCACTCCTCAGGGACAATAAGAAAAATGCTGAAAGTTAGTACTTTGAGAATTCAGCCTGTAACATCTTTATGTTGTGGTTTTCATCATATATCATTGAAAGAAAACCAAGACATTTATGCAGCAAACAAATGGGGAAATTCCCAAAATATTGTAAAGAGGGCCAGACATACAAACTCTGAATGTAGTGTGTTTTGTTGTATGATGGTTATCAGTTAAATTTTATACTATGTGAAGAAAAACTGTGTGAACAGAAGTGTAGTACATAACATAAGGCATAGAATAGAGCTAGACCAAAGAACCAGAAATTGACAATGTTTTACAGAACTATCTGGATTTGATTATGATGAATTCATTTTCATAATGATTTAGATAATACACGCATATATATATACATATATATATATACTTAAAACCATTTTACCTCTTCTTTGATTCCATACTCACCAAAAGACTTTTAATTATTAATTTACCTTCAGTATAATTGTCAGCAGTGTTCCACAGGATCGCTTTCAATCTCCTCCTCCAATATAATGGTCTGTTGATTGGTAGCAGTGACCAGAGATGCCAGATATCATTTTAAAAATTAGGTTTCTATTTTATTATGAAAGGCATGATTCACATACTATATTGAATGGCATGAAAATGTTAAACTATTAAGAAGTGAATGGTAAGAACTGAAATATTTCTAAGAGATTTAGCCATCAGTTTGCACAAAACAAGGTAGAACATTTCTATTTATTTGCTATAACCATATTTATATCTTGCTTAGATATTAGAATGATGCTTTGTAGTTACATGTTCCAATTATTCTGTCACTGAATTGGAATTGGTTTATGAATTCATTCAGTGAACACTAAGTACAATGAATATTATATTTCTTGAGTATTTACAAATATTATTGCTTGATAAATACTGTGAAATGTGCTTGGGATACATAAGTGAAAAAAACAAGTCATACCCTTTTTATTATAGAAATTATGGGATAATGAGGACAGATAGACAATAACCATTAAATAAAATAAATTACATAGTAAAAATAAATTACATAGTATGTGTTGTAGGCATACATATATCTACCACACATCTCCAGAATGCGGTATAAATGCTATAGGAGACAAAATGAGCCGCCAACTGGAGAACTGCAGGAGAAGCAGTGTCCTAAGAGGATAGTCAAGTTTTCATTAGAGTAAATGATTTGCAAGAAAATGGAAAGATCTGGAGAGCATTATGTTAAGTGAGATTAGCCAATCACAAAAAATGAAGGGTCATATGTTTTCATTAATATGCGCAACTTAGGGAGTAGTGGGGACACAAAAGGGACTCCAATGACAATGGAGAACCCTCAGTGGTGCAAGGGAAGGGGTACAAGGGAAGGGGAAGGGGAAGAAAGTA
>PVJS01008261.1:0-53653 GCA_004027185.1 Glis glis | reverse complement strand
CACACACACACACACACACACACAGGCTCTATAGGGAGAAAACACAGCTAATGGCTCTTTGACATAATTGGACACATTTTAGATGTGGCTATCCATCAGTTCTCTGTTTCTCATTATTAAATAGCAATGAATAAAATATATCAACTCATTAATTGTACCACTCCCACAAATTCTTTGTGTTTTTTTTGCTTTATTTTCCTCTTTAAATAATAATTATCCCTACGTAAAATGCTTTATTTTAAATTTGACCTTTTCATATACTCTCATTTCATTTTATTTTATGTTTATTTTCCTCCAATAGACATGAAAGTGGGTATTTTGTTTTGTTCACTCCCAGATCCCACTTGGCACTTAATAAATATGTGTTGAATAAAATCACAGACACATTTTCTAAATGTCTGCCATTCTAGAAAATAAAGAAAGGAAGAAATTATAGACACCCAAGAAGAGAGCAGACATCATGGAATCCTTTGGTTTCAATGGTACAGTTGACATATGTTACCTTGAGAAGCCCGAGGAGCAGAAGGTTATTTGGAGCATAAGAATTCTTACCCATATATGGGGAAAGAACTTTGGATTTGGTCTTTGCTTTGCAACAGATTAGCTGCTTGACATTGAGCCAGTTTTTTAAACCTTTCTGGTACTTAGTCTACTAATTTATGAAATGGGGTTGAGTATTAATCAGTTGTGAGATACATCCTGAAAAATTTGTAATTTATATGTATGGTTGAAAAATATACTTTTGAAAAATTTTTTTTTGCGGTATCGGGGATTGAACCCAGGGGCGTTCTATCTCTGCCCTACACCCCCGGCCCTATTTTTTTATACTTTATTTTGAAACTGGGTCTCCTCGCTAGGTAGAGAGAGAGAGAGAGAGAGAGAGAGAGCTGAGGCTGGCCTCGAACCCAGATCCTCCAGTCTCCGCCTCCCAAAGTACTGGGATTACAAGCGTGCGCCACCACGCCTGGCTGAAATATTTTTAAAGACACACTAGAGCGGATTCCAGCCTATTCCAATAATGATATCATGTTCACTTGTGTTTCAGTAGCCTATCTTGAAGGGGGTAGAAACAGATACCATTATTTTTATTGACAAAAATTGTACATGGGAATGAGTTACACATATGACCACCATCTATCATGAGCATCACAGTGGAAAAGACAGATTGAGAGCTACCCAATCATTCCTTCAATTATCTTCTCTCATTCCTCTTCCTCCAGTAAATTTGGAGTAGCCAAGCTGGATAATGAAGCAAATGTAGATAATTCTTCTTTCCCTGTATAATTTATTTTTTGATTAAGTTCCGACTTCTTCACTGTAAATGGTGCTTTGCCTCTTCTGTGAAGAACCAACCTTTATTTTCTATTCTATCACCATAACCATCATCCTGATGTTAAGGTGATAGAGTCACATGTCACCACAAGTCACACAATATTTCACTCCATGTGCCTACAATGGGCACATTAGCTTTCCTATTGCACAGTTGTGGTTAAATAACTGTCCTTGAATTCATTAGTAGCAGAGCTGAGGTTGAAGGCAGAGTCTGTCTAGGTTCAAGTCTATGCAGCGTTTTACTTTGAGTAAGACTTTATTAGCTTTTTTCTTTCAAGTATATTTTGCACCAGTTCCTGGAAAGGTCAATGGCAGGATAAGTAGTTAGAGATTTCCTTGATAGTTATCCTGTTTGGGGAATTAACTCTTATCTTCTCATGTTTTTACTTTGAGTGAGTTATTTCATTATATGTTTCGTATTCTGCAAGTTTCTAAGGCACTGAGATATTAATGATAGTCATAAGCAGACCATATGCTTCTGGACTATTGCAGTAGTTGGAAAGTATGAAATCTATTGGAGAATATATTATTATAGCTACTGGATTGGACTAATACCTGGTAGAAAGTACTACCAAAGCCAGGGAAAGTGTGTATCTGTGATAGTCTTTGAAGCTGAATTTGGATGGAAAATGCAAAGAAATGGGACATAGAATTGGTCGAGGCTTTTTTTTTTCCTCACTACTGGCTCTGCACTCTGGACGATCTTTTTCATCTCTGGCCCTCAATTTCTGCATTCAGGGTTTCATATGAAATCTGGGGATTTGATTAGTCATTAAACAAGGTTGCCTTCATCTCAATACCCCATGATGTATAATTTATAATCAGTGTTAGATGTATAGTTAGGTATGCAGAATTCTTTATACTTTTGAGTGATAAATTATTGAAAATTTTAAATAAACAGATTTATACTAATAGAGGCTGGTTTAATTACCTTCTCAAATTCTTTTCAGAGTAAAGTTGGTTAAATATATGCCCTATTTATAAAAGATATATTTAGGTATAAAACTAATAGGAATGATTTTCTCTAAAAGAAATGACCAATCATGTCAAAGATTCAGAAATATTATTAATTTCTTTTACATGTCAGAACCAACTTACATATAACATCTCACTTAATCTTCAGAATAAGCTTCACATTATCAAGTAATTAATTTATCAAATTACTCACCAAAACATACCATCTTAGGTATGTTTCTAGGTACTGTTGCTGCTGACAAAGATAGGCAAAGTCTCTATTCTCATTGTTCTTACATCCAAGTGTGATAACATGTGTGTGATACCGATCATAAAATGTAAGCAAATAAATAATGAAGGTGATTATGGGTTGTGGTAACTGACTTGTTCAAAAGAAGGGGAGTTGCACTCCACTCCCATCAATCCTTCTAATCTACCTGTCCTCACTCTGCTCAATCTCTAAATAGATACTGAGCAAATATTTTTAAATGTGATTTTAATGGAGTCCCACATGGCCAGGCTTCACTGGGTTTCCCCAAAGCCCTGACCAAGAATTGCCAGAATCAAGAGAGAAACTCAAGTCAGAGTCTGCGACTCAGGCTGTTACCATCTTGATTGCAGTTACGACCTGGATTTCTTTACTAGCCTGGACCAGGTACTCACCTGTTGACTCCCAATTTTTTTTCACTTAAAAAAACTGATCTTGTAATTCCTGCCACCGAGGATGCTGTGAAGTTCTACATTACATGGGAACACCCTGGGTTTTACTTGCCAGCCTTGTAAAGGAATCAGTGGCTAAAACCCCAGGCTTATCTTCATGGAAAAACCTTAAGAACCACATTTCACATTGCGTATTTTGCTGAAGAACCTACATGAAAATATAATCTACCCACTGTGACACTGACATTACTATTACAACCAAAGGTTAAACAATCAAATGTTTATAAAACTGGAGATTATAAATCTGTCTCAGAATCAAATCTACCTTTTCCTAATAGTAGCTTATAACCTCAAAAATATGGTCCAACAGATTTATATTTTAGACTAGAAATAGTTTCAGATAGGGAATCCAGAGCACATAGTTTAAACATCATATTTCTCTGCTGACCCAAGGACTCTAGAAAATTGAAATAAAGTTTGTCACATTTAATTCTCTACCCCTAGACTTGTTTGAAAAAAACGGTATTTCGTATTCTAGTGTAACACAGTGGTATTTATGTTTTACTCACACAGCAGGTCATTTAATTGGTCTCTTCCCACTTAGATATGCTCATATTTATATGCTTGTCTTATTACTCATCTGTTCAAGAGGAAATTATATATGATGACAGACTACAAATTACTTTGCCTTAACAATAAATAACCAGAGGGAGCGATGACACTTTAACCTTAATTTGAATGAAACACAAGAAATTCATGAGTAAGAATATGCATAAGCTTAATTCTCACTTTAATACATATCAAAGCCTCTTTTAATGCATTAATAATTGACTATGAAAGGAGTATTTGTCAATTGGGTTAAAGAAAAAAAGAATTAGTCATTAATGGACACCATCCAAATTGTGAACTTGAATAGCCTTCGCTGATTGATGGATATTATCTACAGCTGTTCTTTCAGACATGGAATTCGCTCCACGTTTATTGTTCACATCACATTTTAGGAAAATCATTTAACTGTAGTTCTACTTGAGGGGCCATAGCATTGTGGTTAAGAGAGATCTAGATTTGGAGTCCACCCCTCGTAGATGACAACTGCCTGATTAGAAGCAGGATCCGTTGTTTACCACCTAGGTGACCTGCAGGCACAGTCTATAAAATGGGAGGACAATCGTTAGCACATCATCGGGACTTGACGATGATTAAATAAGTAAATACACAGAAATCAAATAGGTGCCTAAAACAGAGACTCATTAAGTTCATTAAATGTTAGTTATTAATCAACTCTTGGTTCAGTCTACTGCTGTGTTTAAGTTTTTGTTTTCTGACCAGTGTAGTGGGATAAACAGTACTTAGCCTCATCAGGTTCTAGTGGCGGCTAAATGACTGGGTTCTGGTCAGGTCTCAGTCCACATACTTGACCATCAAGAAATACCTATTGTTATCACCCAGTTTTGTTCCTTACATGAATAAATCAGTTTTATCTAAGAGACTAAGCTTGTGGAAATGACTATTCTTTTCATTTATGCTCTTTCATCCACACTATACAAGGTTTTTCTCTTGAGTGAACATCAGTTTTATTAATAATGTACAGAACTGCTAGAATAAATGGGGGTAAAGAGGGAAGATTTCTTTTTTTCACTTTTGTGTTGAGACAGGGCAAGGTCCTATGGAGCTTTGATGTCATCCAGCTGGTTTATTTTCTAACATTAACATCTTTGTTTTCTTCTTCTTATGCTCTCCCTCTGCCAATTGTAGGTTGAATATAGAAGGAACATTGTCTTCTGGATTCCTTATCTCCTTGACCTGTGTCTATGTCATTTCTAAAATCTTTTTTTTCTTTTTTTTGGTGGTACTGAGGATTGAACTCAGGGCATTCTACCTCTGAGCTACACACTCAGGCATATTTAATTTTTTTTATTTTGAAACAGGGTCTCACTAAGTTGTTGAGGGCCTTGCTAAATTGCTGAGGCTGGCCTCGAATCTGTGATCCTTCTGTCTCAGCCTCTCAAGTACTGGGATTGCATGCATGTGCCACCATGCCTAGCTCATTCTAGTTTTTTATTTTATTTTATTTTATTTTATTTTATTTTATTGTGTGTGTGGTACTGGGATGGAACTCGGGGGCCTTCTTCCTCTGAGTTACACCCCCAGGTCCCCTTTTTAAATTTTTTTTTGTTTTGAAATAGGGTCTTACTGTTTCTGAGAGCCTTACTAAGTTGCTGAAGCTGGCTTTCAACCTGCTATCCTCCTCTCTCAGCCTCCCAAATACTAGGATTATAGGCATGTGACACCACACCCAGCTTCATTCTAGTATAATAAAACCTGTTTTACTGAAATTCATTTCTTTACACTTAGGATTCTATAAAGAATCCACTTTCAAATAAAGTAGTTGTGAAGCCCCTGTTAAGTCCCTAAACTGGAGTTTGGAAGATTTGGACTCTAAAGTATATTTTCTTCATAATGAATATGTATGTGTTAGAGGAGGGGTACTTTCTAAAACATTTTAATTTGCTTATCTCTTTTGCATTTGCATACATTTAAAATCCGTACTCAAAAAACTCATTTGCTAGGGGTTGTGTATGAGGGCTGAGAGAGTAGGGGCCACAGTGAAAACTAGAAGAGCAAAACTTTATGAAGGAAAGAAGGAGGGAAGGAAAGGGAGGGAGGGATGAAGGGAGGGAGAGAGAAAAGTAAGAAGGTTAGGAAGGGAAGGGAAGAAAAGAAAGAGGGAAGGAAGGGAGGGAGGGAGAAAGGAAGGAAGGAAGGAAGGAAGGAAGGAAGGAAGGAAGGAAGGGAGGGAGGAAGGAAGGGAGGGAGGGAGGGTCCATATTCTGTGCTTGGGAGTTCATACCTGAGAGCTTCACATGTGTTTTCAGAGAGAAACTTACATTGGCTACTAGAGATAGAGGTTCTACTTCAGTGAATGAGTAACTGTAATGACTAACAGGCTGGAAGTCCACTGCCTTCAATAAAACATGACAAGTGAGCCTGGCTGAGCAGTCCTAGGAAAGTGGTTACCAGAGATCGTAGATAACAGTCATGAAATGACATGAAATTACTCAGAGCCAAGTGGACGATCAGATGTCCTAGGAGGGTCAGATCTGCTTTAGAGTTTTAATAGACAGACCAGTGCCATGGTTGCAAATATCTGAGGTGGAGTGAGGGGCTATGTAGAAACTATGTGCTCTTAGAAATCTTGTAGAATGCTATGCACCTCTATAATATGAAACGAACTCAGGTTCTCTTTCAAGATTAAAACACACACACACACACACACACACACACACACACACACACCAAATACTCAAACTTCAAAATCAATGATTTCTTCCAAAATGTCCACTTCGAGATAGACCACTTTTTAAATTCCTAAATCAACCTGCCATAGTATTATGGGAATACATACAATGTTATCTAAAAAATAGACCGAGTTCCAGATTCCAGATTTAGAAGTATTATTCTCATGTGAGGTCGACCTTATCTTAGTAAGTAAAGTTTGGAATTTCTTTTGCCTGAACCTTTCTTTTCCTATAATGATGTTTCCCCACTGAAAACATTTCAAAGCCAGAGGACTCAAGAAAAACGCTGGTCACTGGAGGGGGTTTGGTCAATGAGGCAGGACCAAGGGCTGGTGCAGGGGGTATCTGAGGCTGTTCATTGTTTTTTCTTGGGCAGCTGGAAATGGTAATTGGGAAGATTGAGTAACCAGCAACTCGATGCTGAACCTTAAGAAGAAATCATCAAGGAAGCTTAGTCTTTTGTAAATCAGTGACATCTCGACCTGTGACCTCAAATTCCTGGTTTCATTTCTTCTTTCATTCTCAGCCGTAAGAGAAGGCTACTACTGATTTCTTTCTTTTGCTTGGTCGACAAGAATTGGGCAGACCACTTTACTTTTCAAGGTGTGGAGCAGGTGCGATTGGACAGAACATTCTTGCCTGTTGCCTCCCAACTCAGTCCCCAAAGCCAGAGTGGTTTTTTTAAAATCATTCCCCTGCCCACCCCTCTCCAGCCCCACTTCATAACACCAGGCAATGACTTCTCATAACAATTTAAATGAACTCCTGACTTTTTATAGTACCTTAGGAGGCCCTACACAATGTGCTCTGGCCTCCCCTCAATGCTGCCATCTGTTACTGCTTTCCTGCGTTCATTGTACGCCCGACACACAGACCCCAGTCACCCTGAGCTCCGGCCTCTTTCGGGATTTTTGTTCTTACGCCTTCCTCTTCTCAAGTTGCTCTTCCCTAGCTCTGCGTGTCCAGCCTCTTTCTCAGATCTCTGATCCAATGTCCTCTTCTCCAATATACTTTCCTCCACAAAGCAATCTAAAGCAACCCTTCAATACTTTACTCTTCCTTATAGGACTCATCTGGCTACAATTATGATATATGTATATATATAATATAACATTCATATGTGTTTATATGTCTATACATACTATGCTTATATGTATATATTATATAGAATATTATATATGTTACATATATTATTATAAGTGTTATATATATTATTATATATGATATGTATGTCATATTTGTTTTTTCCACACCTCACTGAAATGTAAGTTCTTAGAGCAGCATCTGTCTATGACACTGTGCTTCCCAACAAAGATAATTCCTGGTAGAAAATACTGAGTAAAGATGTGTGGGGGGCATTTCAGCTTCTACACCGCCAGCAGGGAGGGGAAAGAGCACAGGATGATCTATAGGAGAACCACCCATAAAAGATGTGCTGAACTTTTTTGAGAAGGGCATTGTTTGCCCCAAAAATGAAAGGAATGCACTATATGAATTATGCGTAACCTCAGGCTAGGCGCTGTAGTTGCCCCTTTCCATATATTTGCTCACTGATGTATACTAACTCAAGGAATAAAGCAGGTTCTGCAGGTAGCAATGGTAGCTGCTAGGCAAAGGCAGCTTTCCCTGTGCGGGACCCTGAAGGTGTAGGCTGCAGTGTGCATAGCTACATTCTACCTGCCTTCTCCATTCTACACCCCAGGGAACCTGTCCATCCTGATTCACACGTTCTCTTCCTGGAGAAGGAAGAATGTTCGAGCTTGCAAATGTGAAGAGGACTAATTTGATTCACTTAGCAGATTTATTTTGGAGGGCCACTGAGACAGTTTTATTTTGTTTTGACCTTCCCTTCCACCTCTTTGTTGTCTTTGTAATAGGTCAGTTTGGCTCATCAGTGGCCTCGTACTTCCTTTTCTTGAGATGGATGTATGGAGTCAATATGGTTCTCTTTATCCTGACATTCAGCCTCATCATGCTGCCAGAGGTGAGACCCGACTTCAAGTTTGCATGACATACTGAACAAAAGTTGCTTATGTGCTCGCTGTCCTAGAAAAGCTTTTATCTCCTTTTCAAGAATAGAATGACTGTCTACATTCACAGAATGTATGAGACCAGTCTCATCCTTGCTCTGAGGGTGTGTTAGCCTCACAAAATTATATAAAATGCTATGTGTATGTCTAAATGTGCATTTTTATGTGGAAAGGTTCAAGGCTTCTGTCAGATTCCCAGGGTGGTCTCTGTGCCCCAGTGTCAAGAACCATTGCTCAAAAAAAAAAAAAAAGGCTTTGATACCTTGTGGGTTGAATTTATTTATTTTTCAAAGTTTGCTTTGAAAGAAGTGTTTCTTAATGCAACTCAAAGCACACAGCTTTTCTAACCTGTAGAAACACAAAATGAGTGCATTTTATCCAGATATAAAGTACCCCTCCCCCATATGCACATGTGCAATGGGGTCAGGTGGAGGTGAGGACTTCTGGGACCAAAGCCAGAAGGTAAAGCAGGTAGAGAGTTCAGACTGTAAGAGAAGGCAGGGCCCTGAGCTGATGTGGGGAACAAAGACAGCTAAGGCCAAAATGGCAGGTCGAGTTTGGGCCCTTTACCCACAGGAAGTTAGACACTCTGACCTCTTTGGATGCTGATTATACAAAAGTTGGGCTAGGTTTTATTTAACCACAAAGGGCCTTTTCAGGTACCAGTATTTCAAAGCCAATTTGTTCAGTACAGCATTGGCAACAGCCAAATTGGGTGTTTGAGTGATTTTATCCCCATAGCTTAAATGGAGTGAGAGTTTCTGTAGCTAGTCTCTCCATTAGCATAATAATAATAATGCTTTACAGTCATAAAGATATATTAGCTCTTAAAAGTGCAAAGCACTCTCATTTCCTTTAGGTACTGAACCTCACAAAAATTTTATGAGGTAGACTGCAGAAGAGTTTTTCTTCTCTTATTTAAAACATGTGAAACTGTTGGGCGTGGTGGTGCATGCCTGTAATCCCAGTACTTGGGAGAATGTGGGTTCGAGAACAGCCTCAGCAACTTAGTGAGACTCTCAGCAACCTAGCAAGACCCTGTTTCAAAAACAAAAAATAAATAAAGGGCTGGAGCTGTAGCTCAGTGATAGAATGCCCGTGGGTTAAATTCCCAGTTCCCCCCCACAAAAGTGAAACTGAGTCATATAATGTTTATATGACTTAGCTAATTTTCCAGACTTATTTATTTATTTAGCTGCTCTGGAACTTGGACCCATGATTTTGACTTTTGTCCCCAGATTGCATTTTAATCAACTAATCTTATAATCCCTGTGATGATTCTGAAGCTTCTAAGGCTGTCAGGCTCACAGAAGACAGCAGGCATAAATTAGAAGTTCCATGTAGTTTATCTCCCAAGTGAAAACTCCCCAGCAGTGCAGCAGGATTTGTGTGTTCCATCTATTCCAAATTAACCCCAGCTTTGGTTTTTCTCATCCAAGGAAACTTAAAACTCCCTCATTCCACCACTCACACTCTGACACCACTTAGCGTCAGAAACAGGAATCAATGGAGTTTTATAAGCTGCAGTTACTCTTTTCCTCACCCTACACTCCCTCCAACAGGGAGGAAGTGAAGGCTGTCTGTAGGTAATTCCTTTGAACGCTATGCAATTACCCAAGACCCACTAGAGGTGGAAGGAGTGAATGCATGTTGGATGGGATGTCCTCTGGGCTAGGGAGCCTATTGGCTTCTGATGCTGTGGTGGTCGATGTTGATCTGGGCAAGATTACCAGCTCCTGCATAAGAACAGGAGAGGATGAGCTCCCTGTGTGTGAGCTTTGCACAACCTCCAGCGCCTCGGGCTGGGCATCTCCGGCCAACAGTGCTGTATCTTTTGGCTGCCTTTACCCAGCATCCTCACTCAGCATTGCTCTGGGAATTGTGTCTTTTGCCCCAAAGTCCTGTGTGCCGGGTCAAGCCTGGGACTTTCATCACCTGTGTTCTCTGTGCCTCTCAAGTCTGGGGTAAAAGGACATGGTAGAAAGTACCTTCTATTCTGTTCAGATCCAAAGCCAGAGGGGCCAAAGGGCTGCAGAGGAGATCATGGAGCTTGTGCAGAGGGAACACGGAGGAGCCGATTTCCAGTCCTTGCCGTGTTGAACTCTGCACCCAGGCCTCAAACCTCATTTATCCTGTGGTCCAACCCCAGGGGAGGGAAGATCCCATCTCACAGGAGAAGCAGCTTCCGCTTGACAAGCCCTGGGGCCAGAGGGGTGCGTTTTCCAGTTCTAACCAAGATTCCTTCCTGCGACCCATTCCTGCCCTGTCACCCCCCACTACAATTCTCTCCTGGCTTGGTAGCACAAATTCAGGGCAGCAAGCCTGAATTAGGGATGGTGCAGATACTATAATCAGGGTGCAAGGGTTCCCTCTTTGTCAACACCCTCAAATTACATGATTGATTTTTGAGGCCTTTCTCCTTGACACAAGGGAGAGAATCTCCCTCCACCCCCACCCCAAGAGGTATTTGCATATGGAGATGTGGCCAGCACATTTTTCTTGGACACTATCCTGTCCCCAGAGGCTCCCTCTCTACTTTCCAGATATCCCCTGCATCAGACCACGCTGGAGGTGGCAGAGGGCACAGGACTTCTCAGCAAGCCTACTGGGGACTGTGGTCGCCCCTCATGCTGCTGGTCCACTGAACTCGGGATTTAGGGTCCTTAGCCCTTTTTTGTTCTTAACTCTGGATTTAGTTCATTCCCAGAAAATAGGACCCCACATGGAGACCCACAGAGTCCCCACGAATAAAGTTTCAGAAGTGCTTTTAAACAAAACCATTTGTGATCACATGTGTGGCTCTGATTTTGTTTCCAATTGTTAACTGAATTTCTTTGCTTCTCCATATAGTACCTCTGGGGTTTGCCATACGGCAGTTTACCTAGGAAAACAGTCCCGAGAGCTGAAGAGGCATCTGCAGCCAATTTTGGCGTGTTGTACGACTTCAATGTAAGTGTCTCCACAGGACTGTGTGGGTGGGAGAATGGATTTTTCCTTATGCTATTTTTTTCTGAAAACCCCATGGCCTCTTCTCCCCGGGCTGGCTCAATGTCTTAAAAGAGATGTCCCTGCCCCTTTATAAAAAAGAAAAAAAGTATATGTAAAATGTGAATATGTTTTATAAATATGATAATATGATATAGGAATATAGACTGCTGAATGAAGGTGAGCTCAGAGTTCAAAGACTTGCAGCAAATATTCTTATCTCTGGCTTTGGAAATGAACAAAGGAAGAATTTGCAAATGTGCTTTTTGGAAAATCTTGTTGGATTCTTGGGGTATTAGTTTTTCCACTTCATATTAACCTCTTTGCTTCCTAAATTAACCTGCTATTCAGTATTACTCAATTGTCAGTATTAAATAAAGCTAAACATTAAATACTAAAAAAAATGCCAACTTCTTTTATTTTATTGTGGTACTGGGGATTGAACCCAGGGGCATTTTACCTCTGAGCTACAACCCTAGCTCTATTTTATTTTTATTTCGAAACAGGGTTTCGCTACATTGAAGAGAATCTCACTACTTGCTGAGGCTGTCCTCGATCCTACAATCCTCCTGTTTCAGCCTCCCAAATACTGGGATTACGGGCATGTGTCACCACGCCCGGTTAACTTCTAACTTTTAAATAACACTAAAATGAATAGCATTCCATCATGGTACTAATATGAACATTATTTAATTACTATGGCAGAGACTTATTCTTGTCCATTGAAAAATCATTTTGGAATCTTGATTCATTTGTACAGCCATCATGTGAGTCCATGCATTCTTTTAAAAATAGTGACCAAATTAGACATGTTTGGAAATGTATGGGCAGGAAAGTTGCGAGGCAGAATTGGGCAATTGATAACTCAAGTAATTTCTGTAGGATAGCCAATAAGGATAAAATTTTACGTAGAGTCCAGAATGAAGGAGGAGAAAATACTTCCTATTCATAGCACTCATATGTGTATTTCACAGATGTTTTGATTTTTACTTATAACTCCCTAAATTGTGAGCTTCTTAAAGAAGGGATTATGCTTGCTATGTCCTCTTTTTAGCTTCTAATCCAGTCTTCACTCAATGAAGCTTCAACGAATCTCATTGACTGGCAAGCCTGTGTGTGTGTGTGGGGGGGTAGGATTTGTATAGCTTTGAAAAATCAATTGACATGATTAGTACCAGAACATGCAAACCTTAGGAAAGGCCCCCAGCCTTTGAATGAACGAAGCAAACAATTCATTCCTTTTCACCACAGAGTAGTAGTGCATTGCATGGCTACACTGCACTTTATCCATTCACCAATTGATGGATATTTGCATTGTTCCTGGTTTTTTGGTTATTTTGAATAATGCTACTCTATTTGCACAGATGGCTTGGTGTGGACATATGCTTTCATTTCTGTTGGGTGGATAGGCAAGGAAGGGAATTACTGGTTAAGTGTATATTTAACTTTTTAAGAAACTACCAGTCTTGCAGAGTGGCTGTACCACTTAACATTCCCACCACGGTATATGAGGATTGCAGTTTCCCCATATTATTGACACTTGGTATTGTTGGTCTTTTTCATTATAACTTATCCTGTCAGAATTTTGATGGTGTCTCTTTGTTGTCTTTATTTTCATTTTCTTTTTTTATTAGATATTGACAAATTATAATGGCAGGCTACAAAATGACGTTATGATTTTTGAATACAATATGGGACGATTAAATCAAGCTAACTAGCCTATCCATCACCTCAAATACTTGACAGTTTTTTTATGATGAGAGCATTAGAGATTTACTCTCTTAATAATATTAAAATATATAGTACCCAATTATTAGCTATATTCACCATGTTTTGCATAGATCTAAAGCATTTCTCAAAGTTATTCCTTCTATCTGAGGTTTTGTACCCTTTGATTATCATCTCCCCATTCTCCTTAACCCCCCAGCCTCTGGGAACAACCTTTCTATTTTCTACTTCTATGAGTTCAGTTGACCAGGTTGCACGTGTAAGTGAGAACATGTACTATTTCTCTTATTTCACTTAGTAGTAAAACGTGATTGCTAAGTAAGATCCTTCACCTCACAGATTCCCCTATGTTAGGTATTTTTTACCTGTCACTGAGTTTGACAGAGTTTTTGGCATGAAATATGGGAAAAATAATAGTATCTACCTCAAAGGGCACTAAATAAGATAATGCATGAAAGGACATGAAGCACAGGACAGCACATTAAAAAGAGCCATAATTTACCTAGAAGCAAAAGGCTATCAGGAAACAGAATTGGGATGCCCAGTATTAGACAAGGCCAGGTTTGTGGATAGGGCAAGGTAATTGAAAGCCTTTTCTATGACATTAAACAAATAAATAATAGATAAAAGCATTCTGACTCTAATGAGGAGTCATTGAAGGACTCAGGGAAAGGAAGTGACAAGATTATCAAATTAATCATTAAATTTGACAGTTCTCACAGAGATGTTATTATTGTCGCTTTAAGGAGTTTCATGTGATGTACAAGTTTATGAATTTTATAGTTTGAAGAGCTTCGTCTCTGTTTTTTTTAACAAAGATTTTATTCTAAATTTGTCAGGGAAAGAGCTTGATCACATCAGGATGTTCTGTTTTTACATTTTTGTTGGAAGAAGGAATTTAGTCTATCCTGAAATAAACAAAAAAGAGCAGGGGTAGCAATACTTATATCTGACAAAAGGGTGGGTCTAAAGCTGAAATAGTAGCCTAATAATTGAAATATTATTCTATTTATATTATAACCTTATCCTCATTCTAGTCTAGTAAGCTCAACCTTACCATCTCAAATTTATAGATAGGGAGATTGAGGTTTAGTGGGATTTGATATTTACCCCAAAGTTCTGTATGTGGTAAATGATGGGGCTGGAATTCTCATCACTCTGTCTCTGAAACCTAGAATAAGCTGTCTCTACATAGGCTCTTAGCGGCCCATGAGATAACTGGAATTTTATTGGGACTTTACAAAATAAGAGGGTTTTTAAAAAATTATTTTATTTTTATTTTTAAATTTTTTCATCTTTTTTTCTTTTTTGTTTTTTATTTTAATTATTTTTAATCTTTTTTTCTTTTTTCATCTTAAAATAAGAGAATTTTGGAGATGGAAATGCCCTCAGAGATGAAGTAAGCCGTGTCCCACATTCTAGAGTCAGGAAAACTGAGTCTCAGAAGCGAGCTTGGGCTCTGTCGGCTGAGAGGCTCCTAATCTACTGTTCTTTCCAAGTCCTGTCTTCCATCAGGAATTTTACTCTTATGATTTCCAACAGCATTCTCACTGACTGTTCCTGGAGCATTGACGGACTGTTTAATGCTTTATCTATCTCAAAGAGGAGGAATTAAGGCAGTTAGATCCCATTTTTATCTTTTATAATAAACTTATGATTTCCAAACCAGATATTTATGTATGTATGTATGTATGTATGTATTTTGTAGTACTGGGGATTGAACTCAGGGGCATTTTACCTCCGAGCTACACCCCCAGCCCTATTTTTTATTCTTTTATTTTTGAAACAGGGTCTCACTAAGTTGCGGAGGGCCTCACTAAGTAGCTGAGGCTGGCCGCAAACCCAGATCCTCTGGTCTCAGCCTCCCAAGTACTGGGATTACAAGTGTGCGCTACCACACCTGGCTCCAAACCAGGTTTTTAAATAGAATGACATGTTCAGTATTTCTTCTTGCCTGAGTTCCTTATTTGACCCTTGACAATGAGCTTCTAGAGGTGCCCACTTTGTATTAGAAGATGAACCCAGTATTTCATTTATCATGGCCTCATGGAGGAAACCATTAACCAGAGATCCTTAAGTTCCTTGAAAACTCACAATTATGACTCTCCAAAAGCTCAGAACCACCAGGAAGAAAAGACACGTCTTAGGGCAAAGATGACGTGGTGCTAGAATAGTCTATTTGGGCTATGCGTTGGTTTGCTTCTTCTAAGAAAGTTAATGTGTCAACTTAACTAGGCCATTCTATATAGATGTAGGTGAAGAGAAAGAGAGAGAGAAAAAAAAAAAACAAAAACCAGGTCTGTGTTTATAGAACACTATAAAAATAGATGCAAGCATGACCTCTTGTGGTAGAAGAGCCTATTGAATGGAAAAGGTCAGAAAAAACTTTACAATGGAGGTGGGAAGGTTGAGAGGAGCTGCTAATCCACTGAGCTTCATCTGGGAGTCTTCAAATCTTCTTTCTGTCCCATGGAAGCTCAGTTTTCTATCACTTATAAGATTGCATCACAGCTTATTCAAATTCTCTTTCATTAATAGTAGAAAAAGTACTATTTGATACTATTTGATATATGCAAGGTCAGCCAGTTACCTGGCTTCTCAAAGTCACAATTTATCATTTGCAAAGCATCATATGTTACTTTTATAGAGTGCCTCCTGATGTCTTTTACTGATCACAAGGGGAATATATTTTATTAAAATAAGAAATCAGGAGGTTATCTAATATTTATGCTATGAATCAATTGGAAGAAATGGTATCATTTGAATTAAGGAGAATTAGAAGAATGACTTTAAGTCAGTGTGTTAGCTTTCTGTCACTATAAGGAAATAACCTGAGATAATCAACTTATAAAAATAAAAGGTTTATTTTGGCTCTAAGTTTTTGAAGATCCAGTTTAAGATCAGGCTAACCTGTTGCTTTGGGGCATCTGGTGGGGTGCTGAATGGCAAAGACAGGGACCATGTGGCAGAGCAAACTGCTTATCTCATGGTCAGGGAGCAAAGGAGGATGAGGAAGTTACTGGGGTCCCACAATCCCCTTCAAGGGCACTCCCCCAATAACTTAAGAACGTCTCAGTAGGTATCGCCTCACCAAAGTCCCACAATTTTCCAACAGCATCACCCTGGGGACCAAGCCTTTATCCTTTGGGGGACAGTCAAGATCCAAACGATAGCAGTCACTAAGAAGTGGTGTCTTTATTGTCGAGACACATGGAGGCACAGGATGATGCAGGAATGATAAAGAGACTTTATAGTATTGATATGCCTGTAAGAAGAAAGAGGGAGGGCCGAGGTAGAATTTGGAAAGAGCTTAAGGTGATGCCTATGGTGAGATCACATGAGCAAAGTTTTGAGTATCTAACAAAGGGAAATGCGGTCAGCTTTTCAGTTGAGGGCATCTTGTACACTGCTTATAGGTAAGTGGTTGACTTACCTATAAGTCGAGGTAAGTCAACCACTCTGCCTTCCTCTTTCTACCAGTCACCACAGAGGTGGGAGGTAGGGGAAACCCTAGAAGGGGTAGGAAGGAGCGTTAACACTGTCGTATTTTCACTAGGCAAATACATTAAGTGTTATCTTCATAACAGCTCTTCAAGACAGAGATTAATAATATTAATAAATATTTTTATAGTTGAGGGAATTGGGACTTAGGTTAGTTTATCTGCCAAAGGCAACACAGATAATTAAAGGAAGCACTGAAATTCTAACTGCAATCTGGCTGGTTTTCATGTCAAGTTATTTGTTTTACTTTAACCTATCATCCAAACCTAGTTCCTCTTTCACATCTCATCCTTGAAGTTTGTCCTCAAAGGAACCTGGTCAGAGATAGTATAAATGTTGATATGAAAACTCAACAGGAGTTGATTTTATTATTTAATTTTATTTTTATTAATTTTAAATTTAAAATTAAATTTATTATTTAATTTTATTATTTAATTTATTATTTAAAAGCATTAACAGCTTTTTTAAAAAAACATTTTATACTTTTATTGGCACAATGTAATTATACATCATAGTGAGATTCAAAGTGATACATCACTTCAGTATTTCCATCTATAAACCTCCCATCCCTGTCCCCTGCCACCCCCCCATACATGTTAGTGAGATTGGCAGTGAAACCGTCTTATACTAATCGAGTCTTATTTGAATGGTTCCCTTCCTCAATCCTTGTTTTTCCCCTCCTCACCTCCCTTCCCCCACCCCCTTCCACTATTCCACTGTTCTTTCTCCTCATTTGACTGAAGTCCTGTTTACTTTCTATTTTTGTTCTAGTTTCCACATATGAGAGAAAACATTGATCTTCCAAAGCAAGGGTGTCTGCTCTGGAACATGCCTCATCTCTGTTAAGTTGCTTCATCTGTTACTGTACCGGCCACCTTTCGGAGAAATATTTTCAAGATCTACACATAGACTAATGCATGTTTTATTTTAGGAGCATTTCAGTGATTTCATGCATCTTTATTTTCAGGGAGTCCTTTTAAAGGAGTGAGTTGTTTCAGGTTTCCTGAGAAGTAGACAATAAAACCATATTACGTGCAAGGAGATATTTTAGGAAAAATAGCTCTGGAATAGAAAGGGAGCATGGGTAGGTGGGTAGAGCCTCCAGATGTCAATGCAGGTCTGATATCTGAGAAGGAGAGAGGGCGGGAAGGATAAGGTAGGAAGATTGTCATACTGCTGCAATGCTGCTCTGACAAATGCTTGGCCAGGCTAATGGTGAATCTTGAAGCATAGAAGGTCCAGTGGAGGAGTCTCGCATTTATCAGTCATAACTCAGCTTTTCTAGTACTCCCCATCATGCTCAGTCATTGGCTGGGGACAGTGTGCATTGTATGTGACCCCAGTATGACACATCATAATGCACTCTGGTAGATGGAAAAGAGTGGGAGCTGGAGGCTGTCTCCTGAAGGAGATCTGAGCAGCTCACCTCATGGCTGCTACAGGAGTCTCTTGGCCCTGAAAAGAGATGACTTGACTTCCCCAATTAGAGCTGTTAATATTGCCATCATGGCTATTATTTAATTTAAACAGGTTTGAAATGCAGCCAACATGACCTCTTTGCCACAGCCATTATTTGAGCCTAACCCCGTGCTTGGTCAGCAGAGACTGAGTTTATAGATCCTACCCAGTCCTATGGTGATTCCAAACTAAATCGCCAAGCTTCTTGGAGAAAAATCCAGGCTTGTAAATTCCAAGTCCACCTAGAGATCTGGGTCTTCCCTTAGGAATAGAGATCATAAGTTTGGAAGGGATGTATATGTAGTGAGACTCCTTGAAGACTTCTCTGAGCAGAACTAGGGTGCTGCCCAGGCACATGGTGCTGGGATTGCCAGTATCTAAGGTCTGTCTGTCCCTGACTCCCATATTTGATTCACTTCCTCAATGTCTAGTGCAATTACCTCTATTTTAATAGACTCCTTAAGTTGATTAAAAGAAGAGACATTTCATACTCTATTCTAGGTCCTAGATTCCTTCTCTTGCTTCATATGCTTCTTAACCCACTACTCTAGGACTTCTTTATGACACAGCTGTAGCTTGTGATACAAGAGATTCCTGAGTCTGCTTTTAGTTTTCTTAGTATACTACACCTGGGGGTGTTGGTGTCTTAGTGTTTGATATCCTATCAGTGCTTTCTTTGGGTTAGCAACTAATTCCAGCATTCATCTCCCTGACCAAGCCACACCTGGCCCAACCAAAGATGAAATTTCTGCTTGAAAATATTTGGAAGCCTTTGATGCTGATGCTATACTTATAATAGGAAAACAACATTCCTTCTTTGGATGCAAATAATTCTTTGTTCCATTAATTCAGTGAACATTTATTGAACATTTGCTAAGTATGTGTTGTTAGGCAAAGGTGAACAAAACGCAATAAAGTCTCTCTACTCAGGAGCATAAAATCTAGGGAAATAGTCAAATAATCACAAAAATAGGCCGGGCGTGGTGGCGCACGCTTGTAATCCCAGTGCTTTGGGAGGCGGAGACTGGAGGATCCGGGTTCGCAGCCAGCCTCAGCTCTCTCTCTCTCTCTTCCTGTCTCTCTCTCTCTTTCTCTCTCTCTACTTAGGCCCTCTGCAACTTTGTGAGACCCAGTTTCAAAATAAAGTATAAAAAATAGGGCCGGGGGTGTAGCGCGGAGGTAGAATGCCCCTGAGTTCAATCCCCTGTACCGCAAAAAAAAAAAAAAAAAAAAAAGCCAGGCATGGTGGCACATGCCTGTAATCCCAGTACTTGGAAGGCTGAGACAAGAGGATCACAGGATCACAGGTTGGAAAATAAACTTAGCGACTTAGTGAGGCTCTCAGCAACTTAGTGAGACCCTGCTTCTAAAGAGAACTGGACATGGTTTAAGGCCTAATGAAAGGGGATGGATAAAAGGAAAAGTTATTCTCTGAGAAAGTAACATTTGAATTGGGTTCTGAAAAGTCAGTGTAAGGTCCTAATTTGAGAGGAGGGAGAGGTAGTCTAGGCAGTAGACAGCAAGTGCTAAAAGGCTGTGGCGAGGAGAGGCTGCCTTATTCAAGGGACTGAGTGAAGGTCAGCGAAGCCAGAGCTTAGAGCATGAAGGGGAAGCAGAGGCACATGGTGTTGGAGAGAGAGAAGAGTGTCAAATTGTGTAGGATTCTCTAAAATCTAGACCATGGATTTTTTTCTTAGAATAATTGAAAGTAATTTAAGCAGATGATGGGTGAGTAGTGACATTATCAGACTTGGATTTTGAAAAATTCAACAGATTGAGCTGATTGAAGAAGGGCAAGATGAATGTGGAGAGACCAGGGAGAAGTCTATCAATATGTGTTGGTGAGAGACTAAGATTGTTTTGAAGAGATAAATTCACCTGGAAGGAATTTACTGATATATAAATATTGGCTGATAACCTAATAGATTGAAGATTGAGCCATTGAATTAGATTAGCACTTCACAATCTATTAAATTATTTACTGTAATTCAGACACAGAACACCAAATCATGAGTCTAATACATCCATTATGACAAACAGATTATTTAAATTTACAAACATTTGAAAGCAATTCAGTAAAAAACTCTATTCTGGGTGCTAGGCTCATAGGTCTCCAATAGACATCATTTGTTTATAAATTGTGCTTGAAATAAATTACATTTCCTTGTCTTAAATATTTGGAATAAAATATGTGTTCCTCTTATGAGACTGAAAATTTCTGAGCTCATTTTGTCCCAAGTACTGTCACTATTTTCCCTACATTTTAAATATTTCATTTGTTCAAAGACTTCTTTTTAAGTAGATAATAGTAAGGTAATTCCCAGTACAGGCCATGACAAGCTGTGTCCAGGTGACCATACACATCTCATTTTTCTCCATAACTTTATAGAACCAAGGAAGATTTACAAGTTCAGATGTCAACCAACCAACAAAACCCCTAATATGATACATTTAGTCTCCACATTGTGAAACAAAAGAACACTGTGTGTGTGTGTGTGTGTGTGTGTGTGTGTGTAAGTTGTTGTTGGAGATCAAATCCAGGGCTTTGTTCATGCTAACCAAGTGCTTTAATCACTAAGCTATACTCATAGCCCAGGACCATTTTTTCTATGTTTAAAGAAATCATACATAGGGCAGTTTATTTTATAGCACTGAAGTTGTCTCATTTTCTAAGAGTTTTAGGCAGTTAGAAGTAGGAAAATTATGTTTTTCTAGCTTTAGTGTCTCTCAGATACTTTCTTGATGTTTTGATTCATTAAGTCCAAACATAAGATTATTTTTGTCATGAAACTATTTTGAAAGATTTACTCTATTTTATTAAAATGAGTAGTAGAGAGAAGGATAATGGAAAAGGATGGTTTAGTTTGCAGTCTGAAGGTGCTTAATTGAACTGAGATTTGCTAATGATCACCAGGAGCAATTTCTTTATTCAGTCATTTCACAAACAAAAATTAAATGTTAGATACTGGAAATATCAAGACAACTAACATATTCCCTGCCCACATGGACGTTATGCTCTTGGTTGTGCAAACAGAAGATTGCCATGTAATGTGACAATCTCAAACTAACATGTTTTTGGCTCATGTGAGCATAATGTGGGAAGGGCTCAGTGTTGAGGTTTACTGGAGCTTAGTTTACTGAAGTCCTAAGAGGACCCAGTTAACTACCCAGTTCACATCTGAGGTCTGCATAATTTGAAAAGGAGAGGTAATTGGACATCAAAATTCCACATTCATCACCAACAGAGGCCAAACTGGAGGACCAATCGGGGACCCTTAGCCAAGTGGTCTTGCTAATATGCAGCCCTAGATTTACCAGAGGGACAGATTATTTTCTAGAGGGAGAAGTTATGTTCAGGCTGAGCCTGCCCAATTAATTCATATCCAATTTATCAAGCAGAGAAGTCACCATACCTCCCCTGGAGTAGAGTGAGTATAGGAATATAGGAGGGCTGAGGGGTGTGTTTCTAGTATAGCTCCATGTACTTGAAGGAAATACTGAGAAAAAAGGAATGGGCATTCATTTCCCCTATAAAAACTGGCTCTGGTTGAGAGATGGGTGCCTCATGGGGTTATCTTGAACTAGCTTTAAAGAAAGAGTAGGGATAGGCTCTGGGATGGAACAGGAAATTGGGAACAGTATTCCAAGCAAAGAGATCAGCATGTAGGAAGGCACGAAGGCTGAAATGATGCTATGTGCTCAAGACCCGTGAGCGATTCAGAAAAGTTGATATTTAGGGAGAGGGGAGAATATGAAAGATGAGCCAGTCATACAGACAAACACCCAAAAAATGGTTTGTCCAGGGAGGATAATTTTATTATGCTAAGAATCAGATTTTGTCCTGTAGGTTATGGGGAGCCCAAGAGTTCTGATGCAGGAAGAGGAGAGCATGATCAGAATTATCCTTTAGAAAATTCTTGTGAATATGACGTGGGCTTGATTGGACTTTGTGTGAGATGGCAGTAGGGAAGGAAGGGATCAGTACCAGATATATGAATGAGGCAGAAGCTGTAAGATTTAGCAAGTGGAAGGATGTGGGATATGGGTGGAAATGGGCTGAGAATGCAGACATCCAGGTTTCTGGCTGGGGTGACTTGGGTGGATTGGTGGTGCTGCTGTTCCTTGAGATTGGAGGCAGCAGGTTGGGGGAGACTCTTGAATGTGCTGAATTCACATTTTCTGTGGGACATTCAAGTGGAGTGAGATATGCCATGGGCATTGAGCATAGGGTCTCGAATTCTCACCACTAGTGTCAGTTGTGGGCCATGGTACAAAAGGAAAATGGAAACACTCTTTACAGAAGGCAGTAGAGTTAAAAATGTAGTGCTGTTGATGAAAGAAACTCAGTCATGGGATTTGGACAGACCTGGGTTGGAATTCTGCCCCGACCTACCTGTGAGATGTTAGATGACCAACCTGAACCTTTCAATGGCTGTGTGTAAAATGGTAGTATTTATCAGGCTAGTATAAAAAATAAATGAGATCGTGTGTAAAGTGTCAGCACAATGTCTGGCACACGTTAGACATTTAGTACATGTCTACTCAGGGTATTTAGCTCACAAGCATGTTCATTTGTTGGAGGGACAAGAAAATAAAGAAAAAAAATAAAAGAGCCCTAATAATGAGAGCCTGTATTCACAAGCCAGAAAGGAGAAGGGGGACAGCAGCAATGTCCCCTGCCTGGGTAGGACAGGAATGAGCATAGATACATGGGCAGGTAGCAAAAGAAGCTGTCTGTGTCACAGATTTTTGAGGGGCAGAATCCTTGATACAGCTCTATATCTTCTACTGAGAATTAGAAGATCTGCTGAGGCTCAGTCCAACTTCCTTTTTGTAACCTACACATTCCTCATTAAGAATCACATAGCAACTGTTTCGTGATTCTGGATCTGGGTTACAGTAAAGGAACGAGAACTTAGAGATGAGGCAAAGCATTAGGCAGAAGCCTGGTGGGTGGGCTGGTTGAAAAGGTGGAGGTGGCCGTGATCTGGTCTCCATATGCAGCTCCTGAGGGCCAGGCTGGCTGCTGTTCTTGTGTCATTAGTAGATGTTTGTGTTGAGTGTTAGTAGCCTTTCACTCCTTGCATCTCTCCTGGGTGCCACACTACTAGGTATTAAGTGACATCATCCCTATCTTTCACCCCCACTTGAAATCTTTAACATGAGTGTATAAGTGACCAATAACAACTCAGAGAAAAGCAGGAATGTGCTCTGACTCCACTCCTACAGTACCATCTCCTCACATACCTTCAGCAGACAGGCTTCATTCATTATACCCACCACTTTTCCTGAGCTTTAGGGGTCTTATTGAGGAAGTCTCTGCCTGTGCCTATATGTTGGAGAATTGGTCCTATGTTTTCTTTTGGTAGTTGCAAAGTTTTTGGTCTAATTTCTAGATCTTTGATCCATTTTGAGTTGACTTTTGTTCAAGGTGACAGATAGGGTCTAGTTTCAATTTTCTACATACAGATACCCAGTTTTCCCAGCACAATGTGTCAAAAAAGCTGTCTTTTTTGCCAATGTATGTTTTTGGGACATTTTTCAAGGATAATGTAGCTGTAACTGTGTAGATTTGTCTCTGTGTCTTCTATTCATTTGTCTGAGTCTGTTTTTATGTCACTGCCATGTTGTTTTTGTTATTATAGCTCTGTAGTATAATTTCACATAAAGTACTGTCATTACTCCAGCATGGTTCTTATTGCTCAGAATTGCTTTGGCTATTCTGGGTCTTTTGTTCTTCCATATAAATTTTAGGACTGTTTTTACCTAGTTCTGTGAAGAATGTCATTGGTATTTCTATAGTGATTATGTTGAATCCATAGATCACGTTTAGTAATATGGCGATTTTGACAATATTCATTCTACCTCAGATCATGGAAGTTCTTTCCATCTTTTAGTGTCTTCAATTTCTTTCTTCAGAGTTCTGTAATTTTCACTGTAGAAGTCTCTCACCTCCGTGGTTAGATTTATTCCTAGGTATTTTATTTATTTATTTGGTGCTATTGCCACTACTTTTGACTTTGTTATTTTTATTTTTTTTTCTTTCAAAATAATGGTCTGAGAGTACAAATTAACAAGAATTGCTAAGGATGATGAAACTCATTTACCATCCTGGGGATAGAGTGTCATCTTTCACAGTGAATATTTATTTGTAATCAAAAGAAACCTCAAAGGGATGGAGTTCTAATATAATTTCAGGCAACAAATTCTTATTAGGTGGATATGTTGCATGCAGAACTCTTTGGAGGACCTCTGTAATCCAGCCTCATACTCATCTAGGTATAGTATTTGGCAAATAGGAAGTTCTTGACAAATTTTCTTTAGATAAATAAACACACGAGTTGATTCCTGGTGACCACATAATCAAAACATTCTCTTTCTTGTGGAAATGTGTTGACAAGTATGGACTAGACTAGCTGCAGCATGCAAACAGAAATTAGTCTCAGTAGACAATATGTAAGTATCAAACTCCAGATTTGGACAGACATTTCCTGTGTCATTTGAAACTTGGCTCTTTCTCTATCGCTGACTTTGGGATGGGAGGATGCTCCCACAGGGAAGGCAGGGTGCACTGACATGGAAATTGAATAGAACCCTGGATAGCTAGAAGTCATTGCTATTTTAGTCACTTTCATATGTCTGCTGTTGTAGTTTTAAGGGAAGGTGAAAGATGGATGGAGAGGGTGGCATCCCCTCTGGGTGAGAGAGGAGGGGAATTCTCCTTCTAGGACTTTCAACTCATATTTAAGGTCAGCCCTCAACATGCTACTAAGGTGGGTTTGATAAAGCTTTTTAAAAATATATACTTTTAGCCGGGCGTGGTGGCGCATGCTTGTAATCCCAGTACTTGGTAGGCTGAGATAAGAGGATCCAGGTTTGTGGGTAGCCTCAGCTACTTAGTGAGGTCCTCTGCAACTTAGTGAGACCCTGTTTCAAAATAAAGAATAAAAAACAGGGCTGGGGGTGTAACTCGGTGGTAGAATGCCCCTGGGTTCAATCACCAGTACCACAAAAAATATGTATGTGTGTGTGTGTGTGTGTGTGTGTGTGTGTATATATATATATATATATATATATATATATATATATATATATATATATACTTTTATTGGTACACTGTAATTATACATCATAGTGAGGTTCAAGGTGATACAAAAATACATGCACATAGCACTTGGTGCGATTCCCTCCAGATCCCACCCCACTCCACCCTCATTCCCCATACATCTTTACACATCTTTCAGTTTCTCTTAAAACTACAGCAGCATACATGTGGGAGTGACTAAAATAGCAACAACTCTTTCGAGATTGGTAGTGATACTTTCATACATGGACACAGCAATCTTTGGACTCTTTCCTGCACTAAAGCTTCTCCACCTCCCTCCCCAATCCCTTTCCTCTGTTCTAGGAGCCTCTCTCCTCATTTATCTCAAGTTCCTTTTGTTTCCTATTTTTTCCCTAGTTCCCATATATGAGAGAGAATATACAATCCTTGACTCTCTGAGATTGGCTGATCTCATTTCGTAAAATATTCTCTAGTTCCATCCCTTTTCCTGCAAATGACATAATTTTGTTCTTCTTTATGGCTGAGTAAAATTCCATTGTGTATATATACACATTTTCTTTATTCATGTGTCAACAGACACCTATATCTTTAAAAGCCTACTCTGTAGTAAGACCTCTTTATACACTTGACTGCATGTACAGCAAATAGGCAAACTGAAGAAAGCTTTGTAAATAACCAGGGTCCTCCCCTCCCCCTTTGGTTGTGATCTAATATTTATGGAGTGCCAGCCATCGAGCATATGCTGGACGGTGTGTATGCCAGACGAGCGAGCTGCCCCCAGGAGCTATTGTGCTAACCTAACAAGCTCACCAGATGCTCGTTGCATATCTACATTCTCCTTTCATGTCATCTTTAGGGTGTCTTTTAATCCCAATACTGTAATTATGAGTTATAAGAAGATTTAGGTTGTAATATTTATGGCTGTGGTGATGAAGCTCTCTGAAATCTTTTCAAAAGGGATGTTGAAGGTCTTTCCTGAGAGATCTTGCCACCATCAGGGACCAACCCAGGGGTGTAGACCAAAGTCCATGCTGGGTTGGTAAGGTGTCTTATTTTATTTTTCTTTCCCTGGAAAGGTACGGCATTAGCATGATACAAGTTTTAGGAGATAAAGGGGGGGAAAAGCACAGGAGAAACAGTATTGCACAGTGGTTAAATACATGGGATATGAATTAGACCCAGCGGTCATTTACTAGCTATGTGAACTTGGACAAGTTACATAACCTCTCTATGGCTTAGTTTCTTTATAAAATAGGTATATAGTAGCTATTGCATCTTTGTGTGGTTGGGGATGGGAGAAGAGATCATGCTAAATAATACCTCCTCCCTGTCCAACCAGGCTATGACCTGACCAGAAAGAAAGCAAAGGGTATGACAGATGGAGGTCAACATGGCACTTTTACTATTGTTAAGGCAGACATTAAAGAATGTGCACTCTCTTTATGGACAGGTAGGCGTCACAGCCAGAGCTTTCTACCAGGGCAGGCCTCTCCTTATAGGGGCAGAGCATGGCCTATGCTCTCTCAGGAGGAAGAAGAGAGATCCCAGTTTCTTTATTATGCTCTACTGTCAGATTAGTGTCTACTTCTTAGGGCTGGAGTAGGGCAGTGGGGAGTGGCGGGGAGTGTTACATGTATGGATCCTCTCCACATGGAATGTAACGTCCAGAGTGAGGGGAAACGATTGCCCCTAGGAGCAGCAACTTCATAGGATTCTCAGGAGGATTCTGTGGGATGAATAAGGTGTTCCGCAAGTGCATATCAATTGATATTATTTCAGCAATCATTATCACCAAGTGTCAGGACTGTGGCAAGGAAATGGGGCAAGGATCAGTTGCCGGGAAACAAAAGAGGAATTTCGAAAATGATACATGTTGTCCCATGGCAAAAAGTAAACAGTTCAGGATGTAACCTTTAAACTAAAGGCCAAATGTCTGTCTGTGCTTACCAGATTCTGTTATTGTTGTCCTGGGACAGAGAAACCAACATGAAGGTTCAGGACAGGGTAGAAGGAGACAGGATTTCATACCACTGAAAGGAAACAGAGACTTTAACCAGATTAATGTGAAACAAGAAGAGGACACGAGACTAGGAGCTGGAAAATCCTGCCAAAGCATTTTCTCCTGAGATAAAGATTTCTGGGTCTTGGGCATTTGACCAATCTATGTCTATTTAGTTTCTTATTTTAGGCATAAGATTAACCCACCTGCTCCCTAATTGAGATTTCTACTGGTTATTTAGCCCCAGATATTCTTTTAGGTTGAATAATGGTCAGGATTCTCCAGAGAAATATAACCAATAGGATATATGTATTTATAATTATATATGGAGACTTATAATACACAATTAATTTATTTATAAATCTTTATATATTAAATACATAATTTACAAATCAATATAAATAACAGACTTATTATATATACACGGAAAGAAATTTATTTTAAGGAATTGACTCACATAATTATTGAGGCCGAGAAGCCTGGTAATATGTCCTTTGCAAGCCAGAGGCCCAGGAAAGCCGGTGGATGTGGTCATTAAGTCAGTGTGAAGGTCTGAGAACCATAAAACTGATGGTGTGAGTCCTTGTCTGAGGACAGGAAGAGATGAGATCAGATATCCCAGCCCAAGAAGTGAGACAGGAAAACAGGGTGCAAATTCCTCCTCCTCCTTTTGTTCTATGCAGTCCCTTGGTGGATCTGGATCCCCTGATGCCCAGTCACACCAGGAAGGTGATCTGCTTAGCCGACTTTACCTACTCCAATGCTAATCTCATCAGAAAACACCCTCAGGGGCACACCCAAAAACTGCTCAATCTGGACTCCCAAGGACCCACTCAAATTGGCACACTAAATTAACCATATTAATTAACCACAGATTAGATTTAGTATTTTCAGTAAAACCGAAAAACACAGATTCAGGTCTGTGTAGCACAACAGAAGCTCAGTATTTATCTGCCACCTTCCCATCCCACCTAGGCCCTTGTTGAGCCCACAGGTTCCTTGCAGGATTTTCTAGAGATTTTATTTTCTTCTAATTCTCAGAGTATTAAAAAGTAAATTTGCCACAAAGTCTGAAGGCACCAGTTTTTCCAGATCTCCACTGACCTCTGTTTTGAACTAGGCATGATCTTTGTTTAAGGCAATTGTCTACATTTCACAAGGCATAGTAATTTTAAGTGATTGCCAGAGAGAAGCAGAGAGGTGCTGGGGAGTGGATGTATGGTAATGTGGAATCAGTTGCTCACAGGGAAAAACTGAATGTGAGACAGAGAAAGATTCCTATGATAAAGGAAGCAACGCCAGAATATATCGATGTTCTGCCCGTAAAGAGGGGTCATGTGGGTGGCTTTGGGAGACGGTGATTCCAACCCTGGCACATAATTTTTAGGAAAGGCACGCAATGCACAAATGAACCTGCTTGTGGTGAGGGAATGCCGTAACGGTCTTGATGAATAGATCGTTCCCATGTCATCTCACTCGCTCCTCATTTTTGCTAGGCGGGAGCTGAGACTCGGCCTCTGTGGTTAAGGAGCACCCGTCTAATTATGGCTCAGGTGACTGGAAATGAAAACCCGCCACAGTGCCATGAGGAAGCCCACCCCTGCCCCCTCCTACTGCCTCATATTAAGCAAGCTCTTAAATTGTAAATCTAATGATACCATGAAGTCTGTTTTGATGTTTAAATCAATGGGCATTTCACGGTAATGGCTCCACAGCTGAGCAAGCCTGTATTTGGTTACAATTTTTGTCTATTTAGAAGTCACTGAATTTCAAGTAAACTAAGAAGCTGCCAATCAATGCAGCAGCTGAAACATTCACTCCATGGAACAAAACAATAGGACTCATGTTGGAGCCATGACTCAACTCTGAAAATGAACGTCATTTTGTTATTCCTCTTAAGAGTCTATCTTTTCCTTTGAGTTGTTCTTCACAGAATCTGCTAAGTGGCTTTATTGTTGGATTTTAGGGCTTGGCACAATATTCCGTCCTCTTTTATGGCTATTACGACAATAAACGAACGATTGGATGGATGAATTTCAGGTTGCCGCTCTCCTATTTTCTGGTGGGGATTATGTGCATTGGATACAGCTTTGTGGTTGTCCTCAAAGCGTAAGTTTCATTTATCTCTTGGGAAGTGAACAATGATTTCTGGAATGAAACGGGGAATTAATTTAAGAACTGGATATGCCTTTGTTGCTATTTCATGTCTAGAGGATACAGAGTCTGTAAGAGATGAAATACGGTTTTAATACCAACAGTAATGTTAGACTATTACATCCTCAAAACAAAAGGATTGAACACAAACCCAGGCCTTCGGGTCTTCCCACTGGGTCAGATTGATTACTGTATGCTTATCTTGTGTTTAAGCATGTTTTTAAAATGTGCCTTTTTGTACTTCAAAGTGTGAATTAATGCTGCCAAGACAAGGAAATGGTCGCAGACCACTCCTTCGCATGCAGAAAGGCTCACGATTTGCAGAGAATCAGCTCAATAGGCAGATTGTGTTCTCAGTTCATTTTTTAAAAGCCAGAATAATCACTCAGCCAAAACATTTTAGCTGTGTAAGACAGAAAAAATGAATAGCCCCCAACGAGACCATCACAATCAACTGATCATCATGGTTTGTCTTGGAAAAGGATTTATTAGAGTACAGGAAAGAATTTCATTGGGGAATTGATAAAACTGCAGTTCAGTTTTCTCCTCCTGCCTGAAACATATTTATAATACTCCACTTAAAGACACTGCAGAAACCTAGCACAGTTATTTGGGGCTATGAAAAAAAAATCCATCCTTTAGCCAATTTTCTGAACTAGCTTGGGAGAAGAGTTGAGACATCTCAAATAAGGAGTCACGCTTTTATTTGCCTATGCACAAGGTAAATGGACCTTTTGCTTCATTCACCTTGGGAACATGGGAGAGCTTTCTGCCCTAGTGTCTGAGAGGGATAAAGTGCACAGTTACTCTAATCAGGTGCTCGCTAGCAGTCTGTGACAGGCTTTGTGTCCTATCCCTGCCTCACTTACTAATTCCTCCATAGAAAAGGGTCATATTTAGCTTTTAAGCGCCTTCAGAATTGGAAAAGAGCCTTATTGCGACTCCATATACAAGATAGCTATCAGCTTGTCCCAGTATAATCAGAGACCACAAATATATCTGTCCATCTGATAAAGTACTATTATATTTCAAAAGTCTGAGATATTTTCTGGTCTTCTCATCTTGCTGGAGTGGACTAAAAATCCATGAGTATCATTTTTATGTGGATCCTTTAGTCTACATGGTCACTGGGGAAGAATGTCTTTGTATGTTCAATGGCTCAGCTGTTTTCGGTGACTCTTGTGGAGGCTGTGTGCCTCGTGGACTCTCTTACCATTCTGCCTAAGTTCAAATCCCAGCTTCAACATGTACATGTTTATATGACCACCAACAAATCTCTCAATTACTTTGTTTTTCTCTTTCCCATCTCTGATAGAAGTGTAATATATTTGAGGACTAAATGAGCAAATATATACAAAGAAAGCACTTGGAATATGCCAAAGCATGTGAAAAGTATTTAACAAATGTTAACCATTTTATTAGAATTATAATTCATTCATAGGTCCATTGAAGAACCAAATCCTACACGGCAGGCATTCAGGTCACACGATAGCCCCCCAAAACAGGGTAGTCAATATGGCTATGCAGTTGTGCATTAATAGATTTGAATGTTCAATATCACAAATTTCTGGCAGGAGGATTTAAAGTATCCAGAGCAGCATTGTACAAGGCAAGCCACATATATGATTTAAAAATTTCTAGTAGCCATATTAAATATAAACAAGGTAAAATTTATTTTAATAATATGATTTCTTTAACCCAGTGTATCAAAAGTATTATCATTTCAAGAGATAATCAATATAAGACTATTAAGATGTTCAATGTCTTTTTTGAGGTACTAAATCTTTGAAATCTGTTGTTATCACACTAGGTCCATTTCAAGTGCCCAGTGACCACATGTAGCCAGTGGTAACCACATTGGATAAAGCGGTTCTAGAGGATGTGGTGACTTTTTCAAAATTTACTCAAAAATCCCATTTAGGATAGCCACAAGACACCACTCCACATTTTCCTCCTCAAAGTCACCCATATTATGCTGACCCAGCCAGCCTGGCTTTGACCCCTCCCTGGGGCATCAGTCTTTGGTTACTCTTTATCTGACTGGCAAGTGATTTGCCAACCACTGGTCTAGATAGCTATTTCAGTCAGTGTTCTCACACACAAAACTTAGAGGAAGATAGATTTATTTGCTTACAAGTCTGGAGATTTCAGTTTATATATAGTCCACTTACACAGGCGGCCAAGCAGGAGCTGGTGCTACAGTAGGTCCTTAGGGCATGATGAGAGAGCAATGGGGGGGACATAGATAGTCCCCAGGCCATCTCTCCAAGGACCCACCTTTAGCCATGCCCAGTCTTCAGAGGCCACACACCCCCAGGGACTCAACTCTGCATGGCTGCGTCCAGAGCATGAGGCCCTAGGGACATTTTACTTTATGACCTCCCCCCCTCTGCCCTGGGAATAATGCTTGGTAGAAAAAAGTTGATGAAGTGTAAATGAATGTATAGAATCATATATTATCTCTGTGTTTCCATTTCTTACCCCAAACAAGTATACTCTTAGAATAAATATGAGTGGATTTATGAGATCCATTACTCTGACTGAATAGAAGGGAATCCGAATTCTAAAATCAACCAGGCTACATCATGGCTTTGTCTTCTTGCCCATGTGGTTAACCTCAGCACCCTCATTCACAAAATGGGGCAAATATCTATTTTTTAATGATATAATAGGGAAATTGGAAGGATAAATGAAATAAAAGCCCAAGAAAATATGTTGAGGCTTTAAGATAGGGTGACTAACTTTGTTGTCCCAGAACTCTCCCAGTTTTAGCACTGAAAGTCTTGTGTTCTGGAAATCCCTTCAGTCTCTGACAAATGGAAGGTTGGTCACCTTAGTTTTAAGCCGCTTCCTTCTTCCTTCATCCATCCCTCCTTTCTTTCTTTCCTTCTTCTACTTTCCAGGTTGGTATATATTCTTAACCACATTAGAAGCTTAGAAATCTTCATAGTAAACATAGACTTTAATACATAGTATTTAAAGCAAGTTAGCATAGTATAATATAAAGTTACATGACATAGAAACCATCAGCTCCTTCAGATCTTGGCCTTAGCAGTTTGAAATTTAACATCCCAAAGTATGGGTGGTTTGATTTCAAAATCTAACTATCCCCATTAGAAGGAATTCTATAAACTAAAAATTCTGGGTTTTTTTGGTGAATTTTACAGCAGTTCAACTACTGAAAATAGCTGAATAATTCAGGGAACACATGCCTTCATGAGAAACTCCTTGCAGTCTGTCTTCTCCCAATAGGCTTTTCCAGGACTTCCCCACTGCAGGGTTCCCTGGAATTAGTTATATACTTTTTGTGTTTATGAGCTTGGCAATATTAATATGCACAGAATAGACTAACGATATCCTTGAATGACTTAAGTAATGTGTTATATATAACCACCCACATGGTGTTAAAATTTTTTTTGCCTGAATAAACTCTCTTTTTTTATAGACTCTTCTTATATATAACATAAAACTACATATACCATGAACTGGCCTCAACACATGCACATAAATATTTTAAAATTTTGCAAATTGGCAATATATTCATTCATATTTCTGGGCCTGCAATAATAAGTATAATTTACATGTGAAATAATAATAAAAATTGATATTTGCAGAGCATCTACCATGCATCAATATTACCTTTAACCCTTAAATATTACAAAGTAGCTATTACACCATTTTACAGAAATACAATGGAATAAAACTCAGAGATACTAAATGACATACCCAAGGTCATTTGACCATAGGACTTATCTGAACCTAGGTTTTTCTAGTTCAAAAAGTATTTTCTACCCCCCATATCTTACCATTTCTGTCTATTGTGCTTCTTCTTACATAGACCAGTTTGTTCCTCCCATTAGTCTTAGGTAGTGGGTTGAGTAGGTATTAGTTATTCCTGTTGAGTAGATGGAGAAATTAAGGTTCCTCAGTCTTTGTTGTTTTGACTAAGCTCAAATAGCCAGTAAGTTGCATCACTGAGCTTTGACCACCATTCTCTAATTCTAGTCTTATTTTTCCTGATCTCGGATGAAGATTCATCTATGTAGATGATGACAAGGACATATCTCTAGCTTATCCTGGGTGGCCCTTTTCATTTTTAAAATTCTATATTAAAATTGTTCCTTGTCTACTATCAAATTCCTTTGGAGTTATATGGCTTCGATATGACTGTTGTGCACCCATATTTTGTAAAACAAAAATAAAGACAAACACAAAGTTAGCTGGGTGTGGTGGTGAATGCCTATAATCCCAGTACTTGGAAGGCTGAGACAGGAGGATAGCAGGTTTGAGGCCAGCCTCAGAAATTTAGCAAGACCCTGTAACCAAACCAAACCAAACCAAACCAAACCAAACCAAACCAAAACAAAACAAAAACAAAACAAAACAGGGCTGGAGGTGTAGCTCAGAGGTAGAATGCCCCTGGGTTCAATCCCCAGTACAAAAAAAACCCTGTCAAAACCAAGTCTTCATCTTACAAGACACCTACATATTCCAAGACCACATTACATCATGGCCAACTTCACACGCCAACTTTCTCCCTTCTACCTAGATTGCCGTTGCCCCTCCACTTTGTTCTTATTTCTTTTGTGTGCGCTCACTCATTCGGCTGTGACCCACCTGATAGCCTGCCCAAACTTCTTCCATGTCTTTTGACATCCTTACATGGAATCTTCATTTCAAAATTATTTTTTTCTCCCTCCCATTTCCTTCCACCCATTTCACCAATTAAACCTTTCCCTGTTAAAAAGTTTTCTCTTGTCTCAGAGAAAAGTGATCAGAGCCCTTCGAGACCCCAACCTCATATTTTATTTTTCAGAAATATTTTCACTGGAGATGACAATGTTCTGTGTTTTAATGATGGATTTCAGACCCCATAGTAGGCTATGAAAGGGCAAATGGGGCTGGCCTAGAGGTTGCAACATCCTGGTGTATCCCACAAAGCATATGATTGTCTCCTCTTCCTCCAACTTTCTTCCAAAAATCTTGTGAGGTATGAAAGACCAAAAGTCACCATGTTCCATTACTGTTTTATGGACTGCATCTGTGATTATGAAATTCAACATGAAAAATTATCCTCCTGTAAATGTGGACCAGGAATCGGAGTGGTCCAGAATGAATGGCAATAGTTTTCAAAATGAGATCATGATATTATAAAAACTTAAAATGACGAGGATGGAATTGAACAGCAATACCATGACAAGCATGTATATATATAACCCCCAAACTATTTATGGTGCATGTATTTATTTATTAATTTCCAGTGTTTACTTCCAGAATGACAATTCAGATATTTTTATTTATGCATTTAATAACTAATTATGGCGTACCTACAATGGGCAATCTAGGGAACTATCTAGTGCCTGGGGATCTAAAGTCCTTACTCTTATGATGCACAGTTGGGGAAACAGACTGTAAACAAACGAGTAACTGGTGGTTGTGGCCAATATACCATAATTTGTATTTTTGTGTTACCCTTTGCAGTCAAATATTTGCCTCATTTTCTTCCTTCTCGAGAGTGCAATACATGCCATTTCATACCATCCTGCAGTAATTTTCTTGTGTGTCTGTGTGTGTTCTTATCCTGTGAACATCTAGAGAGTTGTTTCCTACCTTCCTCTCAACCCTTTTCCTTTTCCCCAATTTCATTTTAGCAGAAGCTACATTATAGTGACCTAGTTGGCTTAGGATTTATGGAGGCATTTATTTGATTTATTAAAAACCTCCACATGCACCCGTAAAATAACCAAATAATCCCAAAGTGTAAATGGAGCTTCAGACTTGTGGTCCAAGGTAAGAAATCCAGTATAAAAACCTTAAGTAATAAATACTTAATTGCATTCCCAACTCCCCTGGAAAAGCAAATGATATATCAAGAGTGGTTCTCATAGATGAAATAGTTACAGCCCCTTTGAAAAAAGGAGGAATTTCCATAAATATGATTTTTTTCCCTCTATAGACAAGAGGTAGCGTTGTATGTAGAGCATTTTATAGCTCTCAGGGCCATATCTCAAAAAAATGTTTTGTAGGCAGAATTTGTCTTTGATATTTCCCCTTATTCTTTTCAGTGATCCTCTTCTTTTTGCATCATTTTCCCATGTTAGATGTTCCTAGTTCTTCCATTCAACTAGGGCTCCCTTCCCTGGGAGGTGGACCTCAACTACAGAAATTCCAGTGGTAAAGCCATATTCTACCTTCACCTGCCAAGTAGACATTTTTACTGGAGACCCTGCCCTTTGCTTAATGGCAGTGCAAAAAATAATGATGCTATATTAATCAAAGAAACATTTTTCTCCCTAGGTTAAATCATAAGGATTGTCTGATTTCATCCCTTTTTGAAATGCAAAAAAGGCATTTTATATGGTTCAGCATTCCTCACGGTGTCGTAGCTTGGACACTAGAGCAGTCAGAGACCCAGAGCCCTTGACCTACTGCTGGATAATGTCCAACAAATTAGTTCATGTCTTTAAGCCTCAGCTTCCTCATTTTTAAGGAAAAGAATAATAGGAACTACCTTGACCTCTTACTAAGCCTTGGAGGAGAACATATGTGCAATCACCATTTGCAAAGGGTAAAGTGGTAGACCGACGAAATAAAGAACTATTTTTAGTTACTCTTCAAAGCATGTTATATGAAATATATATGCCTCCATATATATGGGGAAGTTGAGATGACCTTAGAGATGCCTGTCAACCTACAATGTCAGCTTTATGTCATTGTGCTCCTTCCTTCTTTGGGTTCCATGTCACTACATTTAAGAACCCAAAACCTTGTGGGACTGCTTTATGATAGGTATTATATGAAATTTTAATTTTGCTATTTATAATGATAGGGAGAAAAGGAAGTAGAGTGAGTGGGAATATAGATCTCCAACCACTGAAATAAACCTATAGTAAATGCATTTTAAACTCTCTAAGCCAAAATAAATTAATAAAAATCATTGATTAGACTATATGTAACCACTTGGCATTAGGTTGTATGAAAGTCTTGGTTTTTGGTCAGGAGTTGTAGATAGAATTTTAATGCATGCAATGTAATTGCTTTTGGGGAAGAGACTCTAGAGGGAATTACAATTTACATAAGAGTTCCTTGACCTCAGTTAATTCATCTATAGGCTTCAGGGGGTCTGGGAACCAGACCCAGGGTGGAACTGTATAAAAATCTACACATATTTTTTTCCTGGGGAGAGGACTCAATGGTTCTCATCAAATTCTTAACAGGCTCCTCATACTACCAAAGGTTAAGAAGGAATTATATGATATTAATGTCTCATTTTAAGAAAATAAATGCAAAATACGTATTTTTGTTTAAGCATTTAATTCTTAAAATCATCAATATATAGTAGCCTTTTAATCTTGAAGACTTGAAAAATTAGCCATTAAGAAAACTAAATGAAACTTCTGTTTTCTGGTTATTATAACAAACTTGTTGAAAAATATGTCTTTAGATATTGCTTCCCCAGTTTACCTATGATCATCCTGTTTCGTCACTCCCTTCTCTCCCTGTTCCCTTCTCTATTCTGGCTGCTGGGTGACACTGTCTGTTTTTTCAGGATGACCAAAAATATTGGTGATGATGGAGGTGGCGATGACAACACTTTCAACTTCAGCTGGAAGGTGTTCTGCAGCTGGGACTACCTGATTGGCAATCCTGAAACAGCCGATAACAAATTTAATTCTATCACGATGAACTTTAAGGTAAAGACACAAACTTCAAAAGCCTGTTCTAAGAGTAACATTGGAGGCATTCCGTCTGGTCTAGCTAGTGAAGTATCTTGACAGAAGAAGGATGAACTCGTTATTTCTGCCTAGTGGGGTCTGGGCATAGTTGTGATTGTGACTGGTACAAATCCCATTATCTATGACAGTGCTATTATCCCTTGAAGACTTTTCTTCTCTAAATTTGGTAATAAAATAATGCTTCTGGGTTGAAACAGGAGACCATCAGTAATCAGAGAGTTTAAATAATAAAGCAATGCTCACTAAATATTTACTGGAATGAGTTAGTTCAATATTTGAAAAGACTTTAAAGCATTATTTTATAGCTTTAAAAGTTATACTGGAAGACATCTTTTTGAATGAAGAATATCCTAATATTTTAGAATTTACAAGAATTTTCCCTTCTTTTTCTCATGTGTCATCTTTTACTGGAAATATTCACCTGGTTTGTAGGATTCCAGATTTCGTTTACATTTTATTTCTCACATTCCTGAGCTCATACTACTTTTCATAGCTGAGAGTTTTGTTTGCTGTGTTTTGCTTTGCCTGCCTACAGGAAGCGATAATAGAAGAAAGAGCAGCTCAAGTAGAAGAAAATGTCCACTTGATCAGATTCCTGAGGTTTCTTGCTAACTTCTTCGTGTTCCTAACACTTGGTGCAAGCGGATACCTCATCTTTTGGGCTGTGAAGCGATCCCAGGAATTTGCGCAGCAAGATCCTGACACCCTTGGGTGGTGGGAAAAAAATGAAGTTCGTCTCTGCATGTCTTTTATGTGCTTAGAACCTGATGTTTGTTATTTTTGTAGGTTATGTTTTCATAGTGGAATATAAGGCCACTTTACCTATCCCCATGTCCTGCCTTTGTAGTTAACCAAACTCGTACATTTCTACTCTATTCCAGTTTTATTTGTCAATCGATCCTGCTTTTTTATTTTGTGACATCATGCAAAGTTAGAATCAAAAGAGATATTAGAAAACGTATAGTTTAACCACTACATTTTATAGATGGGATGATGGCTCTCAGGAGATGGGGTGAGGGGTTTATTGTCACAGGGTTAGGAGAAGATTCAGGCTCCTAGAGAACCTAGGAGCCTTGCTTTCAAGTCCAGGGCTCTTTCTATGATCATATGTTACCTTCTCCAAGGATCCCACATCTGCCACTGAAAGATCCAGTTTCCCTTTGAAACAGTAACGATAAAGCCCTTGTTCCTATATTTATCTCCCTGGAAGCATTCAGATGGCTTCCCCAGCATTGGGGAAGTATGGGTCTCTCTCTTTCTCAGGAGAAGCCTTGCTGCTCATCTCCGACTCTTCCTCCCCGAAGGCTTACTGCCTCTGCTACTCAGACGAGGAAGACCAGCTCTTTGCCACGTTTGCCTTCAGAGCATAGGCCCACTTAGTGGTCAGAGGGAGGAGGGTAGACGTAGATATTTAGAATCAGGAAGTCATTGGTCATGAGTTGTTGGCAGGGCCTCTTCACTCTCTTCAAATGTTCTGGTGTACAATATGACAACTTTGAACTTGGGATTTTTGAAGTATGTGCAGATTTAGGTTGTGAGAAGTATAGACTTCCCACACTGAAACTTCTGCAGAACCTTGTAGACCAAAATAACTAAATAAATAAGTTAATTAAGATAAATCTTCATAAGTGTAGAATTTCCTAGGAAAATCTTGGACAGCGAATTATATAGTTTACTTACAAAAAAGGCTCCAAATTAAAACATTCTAGGTATTTCAGAAGTGGTTAATAGTAGAGGTAGGGAACCAGACCATAAGATCACAGATATTTCATAAAAACCTGTAAAATAGAAGCCATTAGGCAGAGGATTTTTTTTAACTTAAAACAAAGGAACACCTCAAAGCATTTACTGAGTTTGCTTTCAAAATTTTCTCTTATAATTACAACAGTAAATATAGGCAAAATTATCATGCAGCTTTGGTCTATGGTTCATATTGATCATATTTTTGTGATATGGTTTGTATAAACAAACCATATTAAAGGATGAATGGTTGATTATCATTGAAAGAACCACTCTTTGTAAGGAGATGTTTAACATCTATCTTAGGTAACCCCTGAGTCCAATGAAGGTAATAATGAGGATTTATGAGTGACTTTACAAATCTAATGAAACAGAATTTAAATTTACCTGATGTATTATTGCACAGGATCTACTAAGTTTTTATGTTATGCTGAAATTATATCATGCTGATTTTATATTATGTCATGTTGAGTTTTGTATTTTGTTGATCATATTGAGTTTTGTATTTTGTTGATCATACTGATAGGATGCTATTACAAAAACAAAAAAATTAGCAATTAGTTTCTAAATATAGTCTGGTAATTATAATCACTCAAAACATGTAGACCGTGGGGGAAAATAGGAAATACTTTGTGGTGACAATTTGATCAAGGTATTTGGGGGAATACATTCACCACAGTTTCTTTATTATAAAAGTAGTACATATTTTGGATCCTCCTCCTCCTCCTCCTCTTCCTTCATTTCCTCCTCCTCCTCCTCCTCCTTCTCTTTCACCTTCTCCTCATCCTCCTCCTTTTGACTTAATTTGGCCTGGTAATATAATCATAAGGATGCCAGTTAGCCAGGAGATGGGAACAACACATTTCTACTTTTCATATTTTCATTTCTCTCCCTTTCTGTCTCTATCTCTCTCCCTTCCTCCCTCCTCCCTCCATCTCCTCCTCCCCACTTCCCTCTCTTAGACCTTTTCTACCTCCTCTCCCCTGCCCTCTTGCATCCGCCTTTTGCTTATGGCTTTATAAATCAGTCTTTCATTTTTGAAGCTTTCTTACCTTGGCTTACATAACATTATGTCATGTATTCTAAAATTTTTCATTCCCCAAGATTCAGTATTTAGTTTTGAGCCAATCTCAGGGAATTCATCCATTCTAACTGATTGAACTAACCCATATGCTGATGATTTTCAAATTAGTATTCCCAGTTTGGACCTCATCCTCAAAACAGTTCATGTTCCATCTCCTTTGGAAGTCTTATACCGAAGTGCACTGCCAGATTAGAATCAGTTACCATATAGAACAGCCTGTGTTCTCTGGGTAGAGAGTGATGTAAATTGCATCCCTCACTATACCAGGAAACAGATCGTTATTTCCAGCTCATATGCATGTTCATCTTGTGAATGTAAGTTGGATATTGGTTTTGTTTGTTATTGAGATCAAATTCTAAAAAAACGCATGAAATAATTTTATTTAGTCTTATTAAAGATCAAAAGGAACTAGCCAAAATCTTCCAATTCTGGAGGAAAGCAATAATATTTTTTTGTACTTTTACTGGTGCATTGTACTTATACATCATAGTGAGATTCAAAGTGATACATTAATACATGCACACAGCAATTGGTAGCAATAATAATTTTTAAACACCATTAACCTGGTTCATCCCTGTGTCTCTTTGTAGATGAACATGGTTATGTCTCTCCTGGGGATGTTCTGTCCAACGCTGTTTGACTTATTTGCTGAATTGGAAGATTACCATCCTCTCATTGCTCTGAAATGGCTACTGGGACGCATTTTTGCTCTCCTTTTAGGCAACTTGTATGTATTTATTCTTGCCTTGATGGATGAGATTAACAACAAGGTATGCCTGGTGTCTGGAGTGTCCTTGCTATTAATTTCAGGATTTTCAGAGATACAAAAGCTGTGCTGTCTCATTTCGGTTTCCACCTCTTTGTTTTCTAGATTGAAGAGGAGAAGCTCGTGAAAGCGAATATTACCCTATGGGAAGCCAATATGATCAAGGCCTACAATGCATCCCTCTCTGGGAACACCACCGGACCACCCTTTTTTGTTCACCCTGCAGATGTACCTCGAGGACCCTGCTGGGAAACGATGGTGGGACAGGTAATGCTACGAACAGAAAGAAGTACATGCAAAGCCTGGTCTACTTTTATTGCTTATTAATAAAAAATAGCTAAGATTTATTGAGTTTTTAACCACATGCTGGCTCTGAATTTTATGTGTATTATGTCATGCAGTCCTCACTTCCATCCCTGGAGATTTCTCCTTATACACCTCTTTTACAGTTGCATGTAAAGGAAGGAGAGCTCAAAATGATGTCAGGAGGTGTTTTGTATGTGTGTGTGTGTGTGTGTGTGTGTGTGTATGTGTGTGTGTGTGTGGTATCCAGGGGCCTTCTACCTCCAGGCTACATCCCCAGACCTTTTTAGTTTTTATTTTGAAACTGGGTCTTGCTACATTGCTGAGAGCCTCACTAACGCTGGCTTAGAATCCGAGATCTTCCTGTCTCAGCCCCCCAAGTACTAGGATTACAAGTGTGTACCACCACGCCTCACTACTTATATTCTAATAAAGTTTAGATACAGGCTCAAATTAGTTTTTAAATAGAGTTCTATTTAGCATTACTTCTTTGTCATAAAATAGATTCTTTGGGGAGCATGTACTAATATTTATCTTAGTAATGTCGATTTTTGTCCAATAATTTTCCTTTAAGTATTAAAGGAAATACAATTTTAAGTTATTTGTTTTCATGATGATTATGTAAATTAACCCAGTACAAGACCTATGGTATCTAAGTAGAGAAAAGAAATAATGTTTCACACGGCTTTCTGTCCAGTAAGGGAAACCAAACGAAACTAAGCAAAATACTTCAGAGTCTTTTATTTCTATACAGATATAATTTATACTCTTAGCTTATAATTTTATATCATTAGAATTGGCATCCCTATTGTGTATTTTATAAGCTGACTTTGGGCTTTAGTTTATCACTGAGAACAGAAAATTTTAAGTATATCATAATGCTTCTGTTAGACCACTGTTCAGGTATGCCAGTGATATAGTCTCCATAAAATTATTGGAGGAACTTTTTACTGTGTACTTATTTTTTGTAAGATAAAAGAAAGATTGAAGAAATTACTATTAGTCTTATTAAACTAATATAATTTAAACATTTAAACAAATATGGATATCAATACATATCTTCAGTCTCAATCAGATACTCTTTGGACTTAATCTAATCAACTGTGATTTCAAGTATGGGAAAAATAAAGTAAATGTATATAATGCTGGACATATATAATTTAAGATTGAGTACAATAAGTATAGTATAATTGAAGATTTTATTTTACTTTGTTTTTAAGCTTTCAGGGATGAGATAAAGCCTTGCCTTCTTAGTTATATGTTATAAGAATTTTATTTTAAGCCATGAACATTTCATCCATGTTTATAAGAACATATGATATATGAAATGATAAGTAAAATAACAGTTGGAAGCATTTAGAAGAGAGATACTTGTGAACCAGGGTATGGTAGACAGAATAATGCCCCCCAAAGTTGTTCACGTCCTAGTTCCTGGAACCTGTGAATATGTTGTTACCTTACCTGGTAAAATGGTCTTTGCAGATGGGATTAAGTCAAGGACCTTGGGTTAGAAGAATTACCCTGATTGATGGGAGTGGGCCTAATGAAATCACAAGGGTCTTTATAAGTGGGAAATGAAAGTGTCAAAGTCAGAACATAGAGATATGACAACAAGGCCAGAGGTCACAGTTATGGAGGAAGGGACCATGAGCCAGGACAGCCTCTGGAGATAGAAAAGGCAATGTAACAGATTCTCCCCCATGTGTGTACTTTGATTTTTAGAGTCTGACTTCCAGAAGTGTGCAAAAATGAGCTCCTATTGTTTTCAGCCACCTAGTTTGTGCCAATTTATTATAGGAGCAGTAAAATAGAATGCTCATGGGAACATGGATTTCCATGTTTCAAGGCTTTTTGTCATGAAGTATGGTTGTGATACTTAACACAAGTCTGTTTTATCACCTCCAAACTGCTCCTTAAATCTTCAGCACGGTTTTAAGAAATAAAAAATCTAGAAAGTACACATTTTACAAACTCAGAGTTTGTAAAATTCCCTTCTTTATACCCTAGAATGAAGGCTAACATGAGGGCTAAGAAACCCATACCATAGCTGGACATGGTGGCACATGCCTATAATTCCAGCACTTGGGAGGCTGAGACAGGAGGGGTGCAGGTTTGTGACCAGCCTCAGTAACTTAGTGAGGCCCTGCTTCAAAATAAAAAATAAGGCCAGGCATGGTGGCGCACACTTCTAATCCCAGTACTTAGGAGACTGAGACCGGAGGAACACAGGTTCACAGCCAGACTCAGCTACTTAGTGAGGCCCTCCGCAACTTTGTGAGACCCGGTTTCAAAATAGAGTATAAAAAATAGGGTCGGGGGTGTAGCTCGGAGGTAGAACGCCCCTGGATTCCATCCCCGGTACCACAAAAAATTAAAAAAAATAAAGATTAAAAAATAGAGCTGGGCATGTAGGTTGGAGGTAGAATGCCCCTGGGTTCAATCCTCAGTGCCAATAAATAAATAAAAAGGGCGGGGGGCATGTAGTTTGAAGGTAGAATTCCCTTGAGTTCAATCCCCACTACCAAATTAAAAGAAAAAAAGAATGAAAAAGGAAAAAAACCTATACTCTTTAACAGATAAGCACTTATTGAACAGGGTTAATAGAATTAACCATAAAGAAGAAGAGCTGGACTGGCCATTTCTGGGGAGAGGACATGATGGGTTAGGTATGAATTATCACTCTCGGAGATGATCGTTTCTGATGCAGAAGCTTCTGTGGTACTCCTACCCACACTGACTTAAAGAAGAAGCCATCGGTTCAGTTCTTCTTCTTGGAATCCCCTGGACCATGCTGCTTGTCTTGTCCTGTTTTTTAAGAGCCCATCTGCAGTGATTCTCCTTGCTTCATCATCTCTCCTTACTGCCATTTGTGTAGTTGGATTTGCCCTTTCTGTTTCTCCTTTCATCTTCTAAAGGAGCATTAGCACTTGTGGGAAAATCTGCAGAGCCTGCAGGGGAAGGGGTCATGGCTCTGAGTGAAATGCGGATGAGGCAGGTGGAATTCATGGGAATGAAGGGGACACACTGGGCATAGCAACTTCCAGTGCTGTCGAGGCTTGACTTTTTTTTTTTTTAATGAGATCAATATCTCTGCCATTGCCTCTAGAAATATTTCTTTCCTTTGGTCACTTAAAAAATGAAGAAACAGTAAAGCAGATGCAACCATATAATGTTGAGGATGCACCCTAAAGGCACATTCATTATTCTATGAGAGCATTCCAGAAGTTTCCTCCTCTCCTTCATGGATACTCTCTGCTGTGTTTCTCCTCAATGATGCTGTGGGGACTCAAAGCTCTCTTACTTCTGAATAAAGGTAATTTGGCTGTAGTAATTCCCAAGTAGTCTCCTCTATAATGGCACTTGATAGACAGTGGAGGCTTTCTTGGGGGATATCTACTTGAAGATGTTTACTGAAGTCTGCATTTTGGGGAAGAGCTGGAGATAAAAATAACAGGGGCTAACATTTATTGGGTACTTCTAATGTGCCAAGCATTACCTCCTGAATTTCTAAATTACCCTCTGAGATATGTCATATTATCATTTTCATTTTATAGATGAGGAGACTGAGACTTAGAAAGGTAATTTGCTTACAACCTCACCGGAAGTCATGACAGGAGCCAAATTTAAGCCATATAGTTAGTTCGTGACCCTGTTCATCAGAACACAGGCTCCTAATTCTGGCTGGACTGTCTATGGTCTGTGGCGCTTTGTCACGTCCTTGCCTATTGTTTTGCCCCTGCCTATTAATGACTCCCTTAGGTTATTGATCCAAGCTGCCCAGATACTTCAACTAAATGTCATGAGCATAAAGTTGTTAGGTGTGGGGTGAGACAAGAGGCTTGTATGGAGGACAGGTGTCCATCTTTGTTTCCCTTTGAATCTCTAGTATCCAGCACACTGCCTCGTATTTAGCATCCACTCAATAAATATGGAATGAATGAATGAATGTATGAATGATAGTAAGTTTCTGAAGTTATTTTGGGATATAACTTTTCTGTGAATTAGACGTAGGCTATGAGAGAGAATTTTCAGTCAAGAAGACTTCCTCAAATGAGGAAAATTTTCAGCATGGTTAGGGAGTCCTCCACATCCTCCTGAGATTTCTCATCCCAATGGTTAGAATTCTGTTATTTCCCAAGATGTGATCTAACTTTTACATAAAATAACTGAGGAAGATTCAAACATTATGTTAAAAAATTAAGTATCAGCTGGGCATGGTGATGCACGCTTGTAATCCCAGTACTTGGGAGGCAGAGACCGGAGGATCTGGGTTCACGGCCAGCCTCAGCTACTTAGTGAGGCCCTCCGCAACTTCATGAGACACAGTTTCAAAATAAAGTATAAAAAACAGGGCCGGGGGTATAGCTTGGAGGTAAAACGCCCCTGGGTTCAATCCCCAGTACTGCAAAAAAAAAAAAAAATTAAGTATCTATTCAGAAACCATAGGAGGAATACAACTTTGTTGAGAGATAATTCACATACCATACATTTCACCTATTTAAAGTACACAATGCAATGCTAGATAAAAACCCTAAATTTCTGTGTGGTCAGTACTCTCCTGTCTTTCTTTTTTATTCTTGTGTCATGCTTATAAAAGTGGCTTACTAAGCGACTATTGGCCGGGAGTGGTGGTGCACACCTGTAATCCCAGTATTTGGAGGCTGCACACCTTTAATCCCAGAACTTGGGAGGCTGAGACAGGAGGATCACAGGTTTAAGGCCAGCTTCAGCAATTTAGTGAGACCCTGTTTCAAAATAAAATAATAAAAGGGACTGGGCATGTAGCTCAAGGGTTGAATGCCCCTGGATTTAATTCCCAGTAAAACACACACACACACACACACACACACACACGCACACACACACACACATATGTACGCACGCATACTACTTGATATAAAGATTTGGGAATGGGGAATAATTATATATATATATATATATATATATATATATTTTTTTTTTTTTTTTTTGCGGTACCGGAGGTTGAACCCAGGGGCGTTCTACCTCCGTGCTACGCTCCCGGCCCTATTTTTTATACTTTTATTTTGAAACCGGGTCTCATGAAGTTGCGGAGGGCCTCACTAGGTAGAGAGAGAGAAAGAGAGAGAGAGAGAGAGAGAGAGAGAGAGAGAAGAGCTGAGGCTGGCCGCGAACCCGGATCCTCCAGTCTCCGCCTCTCAAAGTACTGGGATTACAAGCGTGCGCCACCACGCCCAGCCGGGAATAATTATATTTAGACTACCAAAATACAGGTTAAATATTTTTCATTCACCAGATATGCCTCGTTGTTTTCTTTTCCTTTTACCAATAATTGCAGTCTTTAAGCCAACAGTCTTTTGGAAACATGATGGACTTGTTAGAAACACTAGGACCACTCAAAGACAAAAATGTGTGTTTTCACACAGACACTATCTCAACAGGAATTCGTGCGGCTCACCGTTTCTGATGTTCTGACCACGTATGTCACAATCCTCATCGGCGACTTTCTCAGGGCGTGTTTTGTAAGGTTTTGCAACTATTGCTGGTGCTGGGATTTGGAATATGGATATGTAAGTATGATATTCCTTTTTATCAGATTTTTCTTTTGCTATCCATCATTTCCACACTATGCGAGAGGAAGGGCACCTCGCAGTTTGGTAGGTGAGATCACCTTTTAAGATGTTAATAAATGAAGCAAGTGCAGTTACAGTTCTGAAGAGGTCAGACTTGAGTGTCCTGGTTTCTGAGACTGAAGTGAAATCAGCACACGATGGCTAAAGCAGTGGACCCCCGACCCGACCTGTCAGTTAACATGTTGAAGTCAGGAAATCTTGGCCCCACAGTCAACCCCTCCCCAGGAAACTGGCTGGTGTTTCTAGAAGCAGGGCAAGATGGCAATCAACTGCACATTCTGTTAATTCTTTTGAATTCCATGGCACTACTGGATAATTACCACGTGCCAGTTACTATGCAGGCAGCTGGGGGATAAAAGGATTCGGTGAATACGGCACTTACTTCACAAAACTCACAGGCTCATAAGAGCCTGACAGAGACACCAGCCGGGGCCTGTGGAGGTTTCAAGGAAGACCCAATTGGCTGACAGGGCTCTGGTAAGTGGAGCAGGATTCCGGCAGGGGGGTTTCATTGACTGACACAATGGCACAAGTCTCTCTGAACCCCACGGGTGCTTCTGCATTGCCAGCTCTCCTTCTAGGCTCAACTCCAAGTCCCCTCATGAGCTTAAGGGCAGCAGCAGATCACACGTCCTTCCATGGTCTAGAGCAGCACCAGGCTTCCACCAGCTCTCTTGAAAATGAGAGTGGCTTCAGTTATTTTGGGAAACATGACCTGGGGGATTGCTAGTAGTCATGTGCTTAAACTCCTCCAGTGGCTTCAGAACTACTACGAATGAATTCCAAATACCTCTTTAGGGCCTTCAGTGCCCTATATGATCTGCTTTTTTCTTTCTTTCTGAGTTCATCTGCTACCACCTTTGCTCTTGCTTTGTTGCTGAGGCTGGCCTCGAACATGTGATCCTCCTGTCTCATCTACCCAAGTATTAGGATTACAGGTATGCGCCACTGTGCCTGGCTTCACTCTTGTATGAGCTTCTTTTTGATGTTCAAATCTAAGACAGTCCTTGTATTTGCACTTGCTGTTTCTCCTGTAAGGTGTACTGTCACCCTAGAACTTGGTATGGCCAATTGCTTCTTGTCACTAAGGATTCAGTTAATAAGTCACCTCCTCAGAGCTCTTCTCTGACCATCCAACCTAACACAGCTCAGCACATCAGGCACTATTTCAACATGCCGTTTTATTTATTCATAAGATGTACAGCTCTTTGACACTTCACTTTAAAAATGTGCTTATTATATGTCTCCCTCTTATTTATTTTTATACTTTTATTGGTGCATTATAATTATATTTCATAGTGAGGTGCAAGTGGTTCTGGGGAAACTGGCTATCCATATGTACAAGAATGAAATTAGAGCCCAATCTATCACCCTGCAAGAGTCAGCTCAAGATGGGTCAAAGACCTAAAAATTAGACTAGAGACTTCAATTACTACAAGAAAGCATCGGACCAACTTTCCAACATATAGACACCAGTAGAGACTTCTTCACTAAGACCCCTAAAGCTCAGGAAATAAAACTGGGAACCAATAAATGGAATGGCATCAAAGCTTCTGTGCAGCAAAGGAAATCATCAAGGGTCTGAAGAGAGAGCCCACAGAATGAGAGAAATTCTTTGCCAGCTATACCTCTGATAGAGGACTAATATCTAGAATATATGAAGAACTTAAAAACTTCAACAATAGCAACAACAACAACAACAGAAAACAAATAGCCCAATTAAAAAATGGGCATTCAAACTGAATAGACACTTCTCATGTCTCCCTCTTGTAGAATGAAGCCCTATGAAAACTGATCTCTGTTATTTGAACTATGCTGGTCCTTGTGTTGACAACTGGTTGACTGTTGAACCTCCACATCCTAGCCCCATCAAGACAGCCCTATCTGTCAACAGAATTCTGCCTCCTTCCAGGGATGTGACCATGGAGTCGATTATGGTTTAATGTTCGGGAGCCAGTGATGTTTCTCTCCCCACCGGTGAATGGATATTCTTTATAGTCCATCTGCCTTCAATCTCATACCCTCCCATCTCTGGACAGGTCCTACATCAAGACTATTTTCAAGACTCCAGGCTCGATCCTCTTGCTCTCTGACTTTGAGATGGTGTCTGTGCCTGTTATTAGATCACTGCTATCACCCTCACTGAACGCGCCTCCTCGGACGGGCCAAAAGTAGTTAGGTAATGCTCTCCGGTGAACGACAGTGAGGTAATGCTGTAGATGCAGGATGCCGTGATGTGGCTTGCCCAGGCTCTGCTATGAGGTATTCAGCTGGCTTGGGTTCATTTCTATTTTCCCTGCCTGATTCAGCTCTTCTGAGGCAGACATAAAAATGGCAATTTCTTTCCTAGACCTTTGCTTGGCTTCTGTTTGCCTTTTAGCCTTTGCTGTTTTCTTCTTAATTGGCAGAAAATTTGACTGCAAATATGAAGTCAATATAACATGACCTGGATGCATAAAAGCTGTAATTAAGTGACTATAATTTATTATTTATCAAGTGCTGACAGTGCTCTTGGGTTAGTGCAAAGTACAGGAAATGCGTTTCTGTTTTAGGTCATCGAGAAAGAATTTTCTCTCATGTTACCTTTGGAAGGCTCTTTGGAGGAAAGCTCAGAATCAAAACATACTTTCAAATATTAATGCTGGATGATGTATCATTGACATGGACCCTATCATTTACCCACCAAGGGGATAATTTACCCAGGTGACTACCTACTGGGTGCAAACTATTACAAGCAAACCTCTGTGCTAGGTGGTAAGGGAACACAGGGATGTAGAAGATATAAGCCTATGGAAACATTATAAACTTGAGTCTGCAGGCTAGAGTCAAATAACAGAGTGTTTTTTGTTTGGCCTGCCCAGTGCTCCTATTGTTTTTGCTTTTTTAGGTACTATTATTTTAAAACTTGGGAGCTTGTACATAAAAGCATATGGATTACTTGCTTTTCTCGACATTTTGGAAGGCCTGGCAATATTAGATCCCTATTCTCATTAGGGAGAAATGGGCTAGAGTTGAGATCCATTGCCCTCTGCAGTGGAGGTATTTATTCTCCATTTCATCATACTCTACTATAATTCTTTTATCTTCAAAACTCTCAATATCAAGAAAGGGCATAAAAGTTAAATACCATAGGAGAAATCAATTGCTATGGGGTGAAGGAGAGAAAGAGAGAGAAAGAGACAGAGAGGGGGGGTATCAGTAGAAATGCAAAGACATTATGGAGGAGGAGTCATTCATACGGACTCTTGAAGGATAACTATGATTTCAAGAGATGGAAGAAGCTGGAAAGTATGGGCAGTGCAGACATCATTTTTGACATAGAAATCTGAACTGGGGCTGCTTTGGAGGAGAAGAGACTAATTAGAATGTTTCTCTGCTGTTCTCATTGACCTGCTAATTGACAATATGGGTTCATAAGTTACCTGCCATGTACGGAAGGAGAACCTGAGGTGGACAGAGGAGACACTTGAGAATTCTTTCAGAAATAAAAAGTAAATGTGTTCATTTCCACCACCATTACCAAAAAAAGGTCGTATATGTTTATTCCTCCTGCTGTTCCTGCTGCAAACTCAGTGTGAGACTAGGGATCCCCAGTGTGTCCTTTGTACTTTTCTGGTCAACTAGTTATGAAATATTTTATCTCAAATGATGTTCAGAAGGTTTATATGTTTGTGAGACAGTAAAGAAAATTTGCATTCAAAAGCTTGAGTTTTTTTTTTCATGTGCAGTAGTTTGATGGGCTATATCATGACACCATTCTGAGGAGGCCAAAGTTGAAGATTTGATTATTGAAATGACAGAAGAAAGCTGTTCCAAAGTCATAGATGGCCCAGGTTCCTTGACTGAGCATTTGTCAGATGTGTTCTGTGGTCACCCAAGGATCCAGGAGGAAAGTAGAGATGATCCAGAGCAAAGTGCACCCACAAAAGGAAAAAGACTCAGAGCATGGCCTCTCCAGTAAAGAAGCAATTCATTTTTCTTTGTGAAGGACACATTTTTTCCCATCATTGATTTTAAAACAAAAACTGTCAACCGAAGACTTTTGCATCCTGTGAACACTATGTGTCTAGGAAATCTGAAAACTAGATTCAACGCTTTGCATGTATCTTGAATAAACTTATGTTGAAATTATCCAGATCATCTTCTTTGTCCTATTTAATATGCAGGGCTACTTATTATTCCAATATTTATCATATTATCATTTTTTCTTGAGATTTAGCCATTCTCATTGTATCATACTTGCTGTTTATTCCCTGAATCTGTTATAAAGCATGTTGCCCACATTTTTCAGATGAATAGAAAAAAATATTACTGCTTTTGGGGAAAGTGATAAAATTGAAGTTTAGATTCGGGAGACTTTTGACACAAAACACTTAAAAGTTGGGGCTAGTTTTGCTGGGGTTCCAAATTGGAGACCTATTCTATCTTCTTACATTTTTTCCCCCATTTCTTGGTTTTAGATAAAGATTCTCTCAGGCCATCGTGTGTGTGTGTGTGTGTGTGTGTGTGTGTGTGTGTGTGTGTACGTGCATGCACACATGTGTGTTGGGGAGGGAGTTATGGGGACACATATGGTCTGATGATGCACACCTGGAGACATTAGGATCTGAGCACTGCTAAGGACCTGGCAGTCTGTAGGTCTCTCTCTTGGGGTCTTCTTGGCCCTCTCACTTCATACTGGCTGGCTGCTCTCTTATTCTCTTGGAACCAACTAGTCTCCTCTGAATTCTCTATTTCAAATTAAATAGAAGACAGTTTTATTGCTTTTTCTAATTGGCATGGACTCTATTGATAGAAGTGCTCCTGCTGGAATGCCTCCTGGGTCCCCTTGGGGTGGGCGCTTTCACACAGGCTCTCACTCTCATCCTATTGGTGGTCCCTCCACACAGCCAACAGCCTGGTGCTACTGCCCTGAGCATGATGACGTTATGGGGACATGGAGAATGGGCCTTGAGTTCAATAACTTCTTAAGCTTTTTAAATATTTCTTTTTCTATATTTCTTTTATTGTAAAATTCACATTTTTGTTGAAAAATTATTAGATATTCAAAACTTAAAATAAGAAAACAAAGACCATAGTCTATCACCCCCATAGAAGCTATTAATATTCTGATTACTATTCAGTCTTTTCTCCGTGTATAGCTTTAGAGAGTTGATTACAAATAATGAATCTATAATATGTGTTTTGTTTAACATCACAGCATAGCTTTCATTCATGTATATAAATATTCTTCCAAAATTATTGTAATTAGCTGCAATATTGTATCATGACATAAATATACTGTGCTCACTTAGCTGATGTTGGACTCTTAGATGATTTCATCAGTCCTTGTTAAAATTCATCAGCATTTCAGATTACCATGTTAAGACAGATTCCTAGAAGTTGACTTACAGGGTCAAAGAGAATGAGATTTTTAAAGCTTTTCATATGTATGATCAAACTGTTTTTCCAGAAGGGTTGCTATGGTTTTGACTTTCACCAGCAGGGTGCAAGAGCATGTCTGGCTTTACTTTCATAGCACTGAATGACAGCCTTTTAATGTGAGTCTTACTATGTTAAAAAGGTTGCCTTCTTATTACTGTATGTATTCTATTGATTATTCTGCTCTCGTTGCTGACGGAAAGTAGTTGAGTGCCTAGCCATGCCTATGCAGAACCGCCTGCTGTTTGATTTTCACCATTTGAAATGCTAATCCAGTGAACAACTGTATCTCTTCTAGCCTTCGTACACCGAGTTTGACATCAGCGGCAACGTCCTCGCTCTGATCTTCAACCAAGGCATGATCTGGTAGGCCAGCTGTTGGACAGTTTATCACTTACAGAAAAGCCTCCCAGGTCATGATCGCAGAAAGCACTGCATCCTACTGTCGGAGGAGATCACAATGTGATTTCTAACTCCCTGTTTGAAAAGTGGATGGCTGTGATAGTTTACTTGTCTTATTTTCACATCTTAAATTTTCGTCCTCAAGGCATCTTCCTGTTCTGCAGTGTGCTCCTTCATCAAATCATGGCAGTCTATGTTCTGGCTGGTAGATTTATTTGAAGACTATCTTTTTATATGCTGTGACACCAGGATCTAATAGTGAAAAACATTAATGATCGCACCTAAGTATGAAATAAATGAACACTGGGAAACTGGTTTTATTTTATTGTCACTGCTAAATATATTTAAAATGCACCTTATAACTACTTTTGAAAATAATATCTTATGAATCCAATAGTTTCTAGGGATGAAACACATGTTTTAGGAAGGTCAAGTTAAAAATATGATTCTTATTTTGCGACTTGTTTTATAGGGCCATTTGCACATTGGAATTGTTTCTTTTGATGTGAAAAAGATTGTCATATCTTTTATTAGATGGAAGCATTTTCACTGTAAACCCTGACAGGTTATGATAAGTTGATGCATTAGAAACCCGTTTTTGAGTTTAAAAATTGAATCACAGCATGCAATTCATCTGGGGACCATGTGTCTTGGAAATCTGTCATTCTTAACTAAGAGCCCACAAGCAGTTACAATGGAACTATTTTATCCCATGGACATGTGCCTAATACAATATTGTGCTACCAGCTACACCACTGCCCTATCCCCATGTGCCATGAAAGCCTTGGCTTTTGAACAAGCTTTGTATATTACTCAAATCCTTCAACTATAGCTGTCTTGAATTATTAAACCTTTGTGTGCTGACAAGAGACTGGACCCCTTTACAGACATTAAAACCACCTTGCTTCAGTAACATAAAGACTAGCCTCATGGGCTCCATCATCCTGCCACATGCCTGTCAAATTCCTATACCTCCCTACATGAATCAGTATGAAGCAAACACCATAAAGAGATTATTTTCTCTGCTGTCAGATATGTTCAAAACCATAGTTCCTGTCCCCTCACTTTCTAAATTTTGCAAGAATGGCTCATGTGTCCAGAGAGTCATTAAGGAGTAGAATGAACTGGGAGCAAAGTCAAGGGGGGCTAAGGAGTGATGACTGACAGCTACAGTAGAGGGAGCAGCTCCTATGGGCTCTGATGTTTCCCTTCCTGGAGGGGACTCTGCTGTCATTGTGGAAAATGGCTAAAAGCTATTGGAGTAATGAGAACCCACTGCCTTGTATCAGTGGCTTTCACACGATGTCACAAATCCCTCCAGCCTGGTGAGTGCCATTGGTGTAGACATGTGCAGCATGTCTATTATGTTCTTTCAGAATTAAGACAACAGATTGGCCTAGGAATTCTTTTTTTTTTTTTTTTT
>PVJS01008260.1:23049-53762 GCA_004027185.1 Glis glis | reverse complement strand
GGGATTGAACCCAGGGGCATTCTACCTCCGTGCTACGCCCCCGGCCCTATTTTTTATTCTTTATTTGGAAACAGGGTCTCACTAAGTTGTGGAGGGCCTCACTAAGTAGCTGAGGCTGGCCGCAAACCCGGATCCTCCTGTCTCAGCCTCCCAAGTACTGGGATTACAAGCGTGCACCACCACACCTGGCTCTACTGTCTGCATTTAAAGGTCATTACTATTGGCATGACTATCCCCACACTAATGCCGTTTGTTAGGATTTGAATATAGAATGTCCTCCAGAAAAGATCATGTATTGGCAATACAAAAATGTCCAGAGGTGAAATAACTAATCAGGGCTCCAATTGCATCAGCTAATAAATAAATAAATCCACAAATGGAGTACTAATTTGAATGGGCTTCCTGGATGGTAACATCGGCAGGGAGGGTGTGGCTGGAGCAGAGGTGGGTCACTGGGGTGTGGCCTTGAGGACCATATCTGTTCCTGGCACTTCCATCTCTCTCTGCTTCTGCTGTGCGGAGCAGTATTCCTCTGCCACGCCATGCTGCCATAATGTTTCTGCCTTGGAGCCAGTCAACTGTGGACTGAACCTCTGAACCCATAAGCCAAATAAGCTTTTCCTCTTCTAAAGTTGCTCTCGTCAGGTATTTTGGTTACAGCGATGAAAAGCAGACTCATATACCATCTAAAGCCCTTCTGAAAGCTTCCTGGAAGAGTTTTCTTCTTTTGTGATTATTTTTGATGGAGAAAGGTCAGATAGAAAGCTCTCCTTAAACAAGCTCAACTATTACTTCACATCCAAACCCCAGTGCATGTGCGTGCACCTGTTTGAGGCAGGTAAGGCCTTCACCGGATGCCCCTCCTCTCTCTACACACAGACTCCCTAGTGGGGAAATGGAGACAGATGACGAGTGAGAGCCTCCAGCTGGCCTGAGCCTGGCCAGGAGGCCCCGTCCACAGCCTGCCCTCTTGCCCTGCTGCTCTGAGGTCATCAACAGCTCCAGAGTTTTTTTAGTAAGAGCAGGCCAGGTGGTCAGTCAGTGACCTCCTGCCGATACAACTAGTGTCCACCTCACACACAAAGCAGGTTCCAGTGTGTGCCGGGTCGCCTGCCCTGAAGTCCTCTTATCCTGCAGCCGTGATGGTGCTGAACCAGGCTACGCTTGTTAGGACCCTGGCTGGTAGCTGTTCTCACCTGACACCTACCTTTGCTAGGCTGAGTCTAGGAGGTGGTCTGGGAGCCAGGATGCCAGGTCCCCGGCCCCACTCTGCTAGACTTTTGAACACGAGGACATGTCCCTTCCCTTCTCTGGGCCTTAGTATCTTCATTTGTAAAATATGGGCAGTTGGATTAGACTGATGTTTCTCAGCCTTTTGGAATCTAAGGTGCCCTTTGAGAATTTACTGAAGCAATAGGGCTCTCTCCCAAAAGAACACACATAAAAACACCTGCAGAAATAATATACTTTTAATGTTAGGGGTTCAGAAATCTTCTGGCACCCCTCCGTAAATCTCAGAGTAGCCTCAAGGTTCCTTCTAGAACTAACAACTCTAACTGCACAGGGGGTGCTGGGCTCTGCTCTACTTCACTCTACCCATCCCTCCTCTCTCTTTCTGTCTCTCAACATGGGTCAAAAGAGGCAATGAATGAAGAAACTTCAAAAACTGTCAAGCGCTTTGTGCATGGGAGGGCCATGCATATACGAGCTGTTTTATATTTCTTTGTTGACCCGTAATGATAATAGCTACCATTTATTAAGTACCTACCAGGTGGTGTACTAAGAGCTGTCCATCCATTATCTCATTTAATCCTCAAAGTAATCTTGTGAGGGGGGGAGGGCTTCCCTGTTTTGCAGATGAGAAATTTGATCATAAGGAGTTAAATTATCTTGTCCACGATCACAGTCAGTAAGTGGCAAAGAACATGTAAGCTTTGATTGATATAAAATAGGGATGTGCACGTGTGTTTGTCCCACTTTGAAGCTCACTATGATGTACAAATGTAATGCATCAATAAATGTGTAAAAAGTAAACATAAAATAGTTAGATAATGGGATGCCTAGGTTGTCAGTCACAGAGATGAATTGTATCCACTCGAGGAGATGTTGTCAGTGATCCCTGGACTAGAAGAGAAGAGCATCTAATCAAGGACAGACAGACAGACACACAACTCATACACACATGTACTCACACACATATGCACACAGACACCCACATAAATGAACACACAAATAAACACATGGACTCTGACACCGAAGAACCCAATATAGACGGTATAGATGGATGTGGGACTGAGGTTCTTGGAGGGACCAGGCGAAGAGGTTAAGCAGGGGCACTTCCTAGAGGAGGCGAACCTGGGCTAAGCTTGAAAAAGACGAAAGATAAACCCATAGTGAAAGAGGTGTGGGTTCTTCCGGTCCCAGGAATGGCCGTGCTAGCACAGAGGCAGCAGGATTCGTGAAATGTCTAACCCTGCAGACACTTCAGGAGCATATATTCTGTAACTCTGGCTACCTGCCGGAGCATGGGGGCCGCTTTTCAGCTGCTTGGTGTCCAGTGGGGGCCGTCAGGGATGCCGGGATGACAGTCCTGTGGCTTGGGCAGCCAGAGGGCTTGGTAAGAGCCTGTAGATGTGGGGTAGCTGCCAAGACACTGGCTGTGAAGTGTCTGGGACATCGGTCCTGGGTTTGGATCCAAGCTCTGCTGCATACTGACCATATGGTGAGCTTGTCACCACACCCCTCGAGCCTCAGTGGTCTCATCTGGGAGATGGGGATAATCACTGCATTTGGCCTTGTCAAGAGGCTAAAAGTATTAAATGAGATAATTCATGTAGAGGCTTAGCACAGAGCTGGCCACAGATAAGCCCTAAGTGAATAGTGGGAGAGCACATTCGGGGTGCTTTGGTATTAGTTTTTCTTCCCTTGCTGCTGCTCCCTAAACCTGTTCATCCAAGATAGGAAAGGCTGTTTTATAATGTCAGAGAGGAAGAGGGAAGCCTCCCCTTTGCTCTCTGACTGGTGTCCAGGTTGAGAATCGCACAGTTGTTTAGAAGAGAGACGATGTGCTAATAAACTGCACGGATTCTGAGAACGGGCGCCCGTGATGACAACTCCATACCTCTGACAGGTGAAATCGAACACTTAGAGCATTCCGCTTGATTCCTCTCAGAGAGACAGACGGCCCACGCCTCGGCGCTGTCCCTAATTGGTCACATTTTGAAGCATGCTGTTTACTTGTGACCCTGGAGTTAATAAACAGCCACAGTCCTCGCCGTATCGAAATACAGTTTACAGGGAAGAGATTAGTTGGGCGCCAGCGATCATCTGCTGGGGTTTAGAGTAAATTACCCATCCATCAATTTCTCTTTTTTCTGGGAGGTGTTTTTTTCAGGCCAAGGGATCCCTACTGGATTGACACCCCAAACTAAAAATCCAAACCTACCCCAAAGGCCTCCAACTGGCCCCACTTTCGTGTCTGCCTCCCTCTCCCAGGCCTGTCTCCCTCCTGCCTTGGCCGGCACCAAGCTATAGACTCGGCCTCCCTCCCTCCCCACCTTTAATCAATCACCAGCTCTGATGAAGGGGCTCTCCACCAGGAGTCCCTGTGCCCTGGGCCTCATCTGCTGGGACTAATGAGACACCTGCCATTGTCTCCTAACCGCTCCCCCTGCTGCCATTCTTACTCCCTTTCAAGCTATTCTCCGTGTGGCTGCAAAGGAGCTCCTTCTAAAATGCAAATTCAGTCCCAACATGCTCCTGATTAAAACTTCCCAAAGGTTCCCAGATAACTTCAGGGTAAAGTTCCAGCTTCCTGTGACGCACACAGAGCTCTTCATGATCCCAGATCCCAGCGCCTGCCGCCCGCCGCCTCCCGCCTCCTGCCTCCTTGCTATTCCCCAGTGAAGGTTTTAGCAAGACTGAAGCATCTAAGGCCCTAAAGGACTCACGGTTCTGCCCAGATGTGCATTTGATGGCCTCCTTTCCTGGTAGGCCCAGGAAATTTCATCCTTTCCCCTCCTCTAACACTCAGCTCTGACATCACTATCTGCATAAAGCCTTCTCAGTCACCTCTTATAGAAACAGAGTTTCTCTTGGAGCAACATGAATACGTTCAATGGCTGAATGCTTGTCACTGAATCAAAAGTCCCTGTATTCATATATGTTCTCGATTTCAAACTGGGAGCCAGTTGACGTCAGGGTCCATGCATCTTTAAAACCCGAGTGCCAGGGACAGTAGACTTCACATGGATAATTTCACTTTACCTTCATGATATTTATATTAGGTACTACTGCGCTTACCATTTTATAGGAAATTTGGACTTGGAGAGATTAAGCCGCTTGTCCAAGATCACACGGTGTCAGAAATGGACTTGAATTTGGATCTAAGGGACTTGAAGGGTAACAGGTTTCTTTACTGAATGTCGATCAGGTGTTTATTATTCTAAATCATCATCTCCTCACATCCCGAGGATACATGTAGAACATGTCAGTCCATTTTATGCTGCTATAACCGAATACTCAAGATGGGGTAACTTAGAAGGAACAGAATTTTATTTCTCACAGTTCTAGAGGCTGGGAAGTCCAAGATCAAGGGGCTGACATCTTGTGAGACCTTCTTGCTGGGTCATCTCATGGCAGAAATCAGAAGAGCAAAAGAAAATGTAAGAGAGAGAGAGAGAGCGCCAAACTTGCTTTCACAACAAATCCACTCCCTTGATAACGAACCCACTCTGGAGATAGCAGCATTAGATAATAACATCAATCCATTGGTGAGGACCGAGTCCTCACAACCTGGTCCCCCACACGACACTGTTGCATTGGGATTAAATCTCCAACACATAGACTTGGGGGCGGGGCACATTCACACCACAGTAGAATGAGAACCTAAAGGACCCTAAGAAACTGTTCAGGCACAATTTATTGTATTAAAGGGATCCTGCCTATATGACCATTTCAAAACAAAACTCACTTAAAATAAAATTATGGAAAGAGCCTGAATCTAGAGGACCTCAGCTCCCTACCAACCCTGACCATTTTCTCGGCATGAATTGTCTCCAGCAAAAAGCTTCAGTGTAACAGTTGGAGCCTGGAATGGTGAGCACTGAGGGGTTGTGGGCCCGGCAATGACTGTGTCTGTTCCAAGCAGTAACAACACTAATCACAAGGTTCCATTCATCGAACATGGGGATGTCCCGACCCTGTGCTGAACACCTGGCGTGACTTGGCTTCCTGATAACCTTGGCCAGGTCTGCACTCTGTCACACCTACCTAAGACCAGAGGAAACTCTGGTCACTATCATGCCACTACCACCATGCTGCTGTTTATTATGGGCTGCTGAGACTTCAGCAGAGTTAGTGGCTGCACAGACTGTCAACATGGCACACCGAGGTCTAGACACTCTGGTTGGTGCTGTGTGAACAACACAAAGTGTACATGTGAGCCGTGAAGACCACCGCTACCAGACAGCAAGAGCCGACTGCCTGTGTGAGTCTGGGGTCTACTCTCCCTACGCTAAAACCTCACCCTGAGTCCACCCAAGAGGACTAAGATCTCCCAGAGTCGCCAGGAAGGTGGAAACAATAAAGAGGTCAAGGGAACAGGAAGCTCCTGCATTCCTGACCCAAACAAACAAACAAACAAACAAACAAACAAACAAATTTAAAAATCCTGGCTCTTCTCCCAGTGCAGCACTGACAGAGTTAACTCAAAACTGCTTCCATGATGAATGGCTATAATACTGTCTACGTAATGGGTTTCCTATTTAAATTTTGTGAGGATTTAATCAGTTGGGCGCAGCTGTGCAAGATGCACCATAAACTATGTTGAAAAATATGTAGACATATACATTTATCTGCTACAAATTAAGCTCACTTAGAGGTGGTCTTAATGGCCCATGTAGCCATCATTACAAGCATAAATTCTAAACTGTCTGTTTCCAGTGAATTTACTTTGAGAAAAAAATTAATGCTCATCCTTAGCAGAGCATGGTAATAAATGAAAGGGCCCTTAATTTGCAAAGCACTAATAGCCCGGCCATTTTTCATTAGGAACCCCATGCTGGATCAGAGATGGCAGGTGGCTTCGTGGGGGATTCCGGCACCCAGGCTGGGGAGGACAGGGCTGGTCTTCTGCAGCCCACCCTCTGTGGTTTGTCTGATCTCCTCAGGGAAAGGCTGAAATCCTATCCCGATCTGAGGAGGGGCACCTGCCGGTCCTTCCGTTTTTGCCGCATCCTTTCACCCAGAGATGCACGCTGATCTTCTTCGCTCAGCCTTCGCAGCAAAACTTCCTCAGCATGCGGAGAGTACAATAGTGAGCACACATTCTGATGCTAACGGGAACTCACCACGAATGAAACTTCTCCCACTTTCTCTTAAGTCCTGGCGTGGGAAAACGAGCAAAGGAAGCTGGGTTTGAGTCCCGGCCTGCTACTCCATCGCAGGTTCCTGCAACCTGCTTCTCACAGTGACCAAGAGCCACCAGGGTGCGAGGCACTCTCCCTTTTATCTCTGCACAGCTCAGTCAATCCTAACCTTATAACAACCCTATGAAGCGAGTCCAGTGAGTTCCCCCATTTTAAACTTGTGGTGGGACTGGGGCTAAGGTGAAGCAGGAGGCTCCTGGGTTGAAGCAGGATTGAAGGGGGCACTCGTTCTTGGGGCCACACAAGTGCCAGTGCTACGTGTTTACAAGGACCCTGACAGTGGCACTTTGCCCCACAGGTGTCTCTACTGTCACACCCTAGGCTCAGTACTGGATAGGGAGCCCAAGGCCTAGAGGGATTAACTAAGTTGCCCAGGGGCACACAAATGCTGTGAGAGCTAAGTCCAGCTCATACCAACTCCAAATCCCATTGTCTTTCTACATGTGCTGCCCATTTGAATTGAACAGATTGATTTCATTCAGCCTAAGTTGGGTATTCCCTATGAGCCAAACTCCATAGCAGAAATTTTCATGTACTTTTGTTCTCATTTTATTCTTAGCACCTTTTACTTTCAGAAATAATTGTCTGTATTCATTTTTTGTTTGTTTGTTTTGGACAAGTTTGCTTGTTTATCCTCAGTGACTGGTACAGTGCTTGGCACATAATAGATGCTCAAATATTCACTGAATAAATTATCTTATTAAACAGCATTTAAATTAGAAGTTGTATAAACTTGTTTGCGGGTTCTCAGGCACGGACCGACGATGGGTTAGACCCAGGTAGGAGGTTTGGTTTACTTCCTCTATTCTGAGTCTCAGGTGTTCTCACACCTCAGCTGTCCTGAGAGAAGGGATTGGTGATGGCAAATCCAATCAGATGAAAATTGAAAAGTAAGCTGGTGTTGTCTGGTTCTTTTCCAGCAATCAGAAATGCAGAGACATTCTCACTAAAGTACCTGATGGTGAGAGTTGGGTTGCACCAGAAGACAATGGAAGGATAAAAATGTGGATAACCTGTATTTTTAAAAAAGGAAAAATAACAAGCCTATCAGAACCTGATCAGGCACAATGACACCAGAGGATACCAGAATCCTGGGAGTCTCTCAAGAAGTATGTAATAGCTGCATTTTAGACCCTAGGGCAAGCTCCCAGAGCTCCTTCCCCTGTGTCCTGCCAGCCCAGGCCCCTGCCCCACCATCTCCAGGAAGACTCCCAGCATGCCATTTCTGTGCAAAGCACCAACGGAGTGGAAACAAAGCTTTCAGATCTGGCCTGTGGTTCTGCACAGTTTAACAGCTGATAAGGCCGTGGAAACAGGTGAGAGTTGTTCTCACACCAGCGTCCTTGTCATTGAAACAGACGATGAAACCAGGAGCAGCCAAATAGGTGCTTGCTGTCCTCCATGCTGGGTGTTGGGGAGAGGATGGTAGGGGCTACACTCACCCTACCCCTGGGCAGGTCCCACCATGAAGGGTCTACACCAGGCAGTTTCAGAGTAGACAGGGGGAGTGGATGACCATCGAGCACTGTATTGGGGCTTACAAAGACTGAATTCCTGACAGATCTCAGTGATAACATATTTAAAGTTAAATATATGACCAGGTGCTTCACAGATATTAATTTTTTATAGCAAATAAAGGTAGAAGGCTGATCTCTGAAGCCATGCCCAAGACCATACAATGTTAGGGACGTATATGTTCTAACGAGTCTTTAAGTCGCTTCCTCTGTCTATGGAATCGTGGTCTCCTCTCCTTCACCTGGCTAGCAATGGCACTTCCTCTAGGCAGCCCTCTCTGATGTCTAACCCTGCCCTAGACTCCCTAGAAGTCCCAGGTGCCATTCTCAGCACACCTAGCTTGCAGAATCCAGCCCGCCTTTCCCCTTCCCACCCTTGGTCCACCTCTCGTGTGTCCCTGGGTGGACGGGGTTAATTCTCACCTCCTAGCACTTATATGAGCACCAAGGAGCACGGCAATGAATAAATGAACGGATTAATAATGGTCTACACCAGGACGTCTCAAACGTTCAGGTGCATGACCATCATGGCAGGGGGCTTGTTAAAATGCAGATTCTGGTTCCTAAGTCTGAGGATTTTCATTTCTAGCAAGTTCTCAGGTAAGGACCATGCTACTGGTCCTGGACCCCACTTTAAGTGGAGAGGGTCTATGTAACTGTACCATACAGGAGAATGGGCTGAGACGAGTGTAGACATGGGCCTCACCCCAGCTCCTAGCTAATGAAGTGAGTTAGCCAGCCTGTCTATGCTGTTCATACTCTTAATTTTTTTTCAGAGCAGATGGGCAAGCAGCACAGACTAGCCCTTAATGAGCATTTTGCTAGATACTCTATATGCATGGTAAGCTTTACCCCAAATGAAACACTGTTGTTATATTAGTCTTTCCTAGTACGCAAGAGAGACCTGGTTACACTGAACGCAGAGGCAGCATAGTCATGCCGCGACATTGCCCAGGCTCCGGAGGGCAGCCTGCAAGGGTCTACCCCCTGACTCTTCCACTACCAGCCTAGGGGACCATGGGCAAGGTACTCAACCTTCCTGTGAACCACAATCCTCATCTTTCACATGGAAATAATTATAACATTTGCTTCACAATGTTGTGAGGGCTGAACAAGAAACGTGTTCTGGTCAATCCTGAGTGCTGGACCATGTTAGCTGTGCTTAATAGCTGCTTAATGCACAAATGGAGACGTGTCTCCTCCAGGCCTCAACCCAGAAGAATAATTTCAGGGCAGCTGCTTTAAGCCCAAACTGGAGACACTGGAGGCCACGAGAGAGCTGCCACCCAGATTGGATGATTTAAATGGGATAGAGCCGTTTGTCTGTAATAAAGCATGTTTTAAACAAGAGACTTGCTCACATGTGGACACATAAAGATGTAAACTTGAGCCATAACTCTCCCCCTGCAGGCCAGATGCCAGTGGAGCTCAGCAGCGCCTGAGTCACCGGGCGACCCTGTCTGATGTTCTCTGGAGCCCCAGGACCCTGGCTTCCCCAGGGAGCGGCACCGTTCATACAGCTCCAGCTCTCCCCACAGGGTCTGCTTCCTGACTTTAGCAAAATGACAGGATTATAAAGCCAAGTGTTGCCAATCGACAATGGTAGGTCACACCAAAGAGGCATGGACAAGTCCTTGCCAGTGAAGGGAACTTGGTGACTTCAGGATGGACGCCACTGGGTCGATCCTGCTGAAAGTGCAGCAGCTCGCCCGGCCTTAGAAACTTCCTTCTCCGCCACTCCTGAAAGCTGCCCTGGCTCCTCTCCATCCCGCGGCCTCGCTCCAGCCCTGAGGACATGCTGGCCTCTCTCTAGGTTCTTCTCAGCGCTCTCCTCTGTCCAAATCACTCTCAGGTGCTCACAGAGCTTGTCCATGCTTGTCCTTCAGGCTTCCCCCTGAATACTGTCTTCTCAGTGAGGCTGGACCTGATGCCAGAGTCTAAACATGTAGCCCCGCCACCATCCTGCCTCACAGCACATTGCTTCTTGCATAGCACTTTCTAATCTACAGTTTTGTTGACTCGCTTTTTGCCTCTGTGCCGCTAGATAGTAGGCACCATGAGGGCAGGGCCATGTCTCACCACCCTGTCCCAGCGCCCAGCCCCAGTGATAGGGGCTAATGTGTATTGGTTGCTCCCTTCGCTATACTTCCTAAGGGATTTCCCCTGCCTTATCACTTCCTTTCCTCAAGAGGTAAGTTCTAGTATTAGATCCACTAGATGTGGAAACTGAAAAACAGAGACATTCAGAAACTTTCCCAAGATCACACAGGAAGTAGTAGATCCAGGAGACCCTCCAGGTTGGGCTGACATCAGAGCTGGCCCTCTCAGGATAGGGTGCTGTAAAGCTGTTCAATGGAAAAATTATTTGAATTGCTCTGTCCAATACAATCCCATTGAAACCCATACGACTCCTTTAACTCAATTCAACCAATGCCCACTTTGCAGGGCTCAAGGAAGTTAATGTTGACTATGGCAGCCAGTGTCCTGTGGTTCTCCCCCACTTGCCAGGTTAACTCACTAGATGCCCTTAGGATGCTAGACTCCCATGAACTTGAGACTTACAGAACATTCCATGATGCAAAACAGAACGGGACCTCAGCGTCCCTTATTTATAGGTGTGGACGCCAAGCCAAGAGAGTTTAGGCATGCAGCGAAGACTGAGCAGAAACAGGATTTGAATCTCTGCAGACTGTCTCTGAAGCCCCCATCATACTAAACAACATCAGAGTTCTAAAATGTTTTGGAAGGATGCACTTACTTCATCCAGCACTAACTCCCTCACATGTAGTTGAAGACAGAGCCAGCTGCAGGTAGGTAGGGTCTTGTCCTCAGTGGTACAGCCAGGGAGGGGCTGAGCCAGACCCTCAGCCCGAAACATTACCCAATAAACCTCCTCATGTTCACCTACGGTGGGTAAGGTACTGCTCCTATTAGAGCAAAATGCAACAAATACAAAAAAATACATAAATGTCTGATAGAATACTTCAAGAAAGGATGAGACTGATGCGGGCACATGAAATGAGTGGCGGCATCTTTGTTCTGGAAATTCCTTCAGACTTAGGTCAGCCCTGAAGCCATGGATATAGGAAGCAGAGATGCAAAGCGCTGAATTCCAGCATTCCAATTGCTACCTTCATGAGCTCTGTCATAGCCACAGACCGACCACCGATCCTATTAGGTACTTCTTAATACTCTAAATAAACTCACTAAAAACTTAAATAAAATTATTTCAAATTTATGAAAAATACGGTTATTTAAAAATAGTCATTAGAAACCTCTAAGTGGGAAATGAGTAATATTAGGTGGTAATATTAACTATAAACACAATGAAAACACAACGGCGTTATTAAATTCAAACCAGATCTTGTCAGGGAGTCCCACCTGAAGGCTTTCTCTGTGTTTGTTACAAAGGGAGATAAACACTGTTACAGAGGCATGAATACAGCGAGAGAGAATAATTTCCTCTCTAGATGAGTTGATGTTCTTAATGCCATTTAATGCCACTGAGCTGCCTGAAACCATGTACTGTCCGTGGAACTCGCTGACCCTGGGAGACCCTGGGCAGGGAGGACAGACGGGGACCTGAGGCTGTCTCATCTCTGCCACCCACTCACTGTGTAGCTTTAGGTGAGTCACTTCTTTTCTCTCGGCCTCAGTTTCCCCACCTGCAAAATACAAGGGTTTTTTTGAGAATTTAGTTATGAGGTGATCTCTCGGGTCCTTCTGAGTCTCAGATTCTCTGAGTCAATTCAGGGCCAGTGATATTACCTCCAGCCAAGTGCTTCACGTGGAAATAGAGAATGTGTCCTGGAAGAGCATTTCCAACACACGGCGTTCCCACACAGGGCTCATTCCTCGGCCAAAATCCAGTTTCAGAACTTTCTGGAAGGGTTTCCTCCTTTGGCAAAGGCCATTCGGAGGAATGAAGAAAGGCTGGGGGCTTGGGCAGGAGGAGGACTCAGCAAATAAAAGTCCATTCAATTCTAGAAAACCAGCCTCAGTGGGCAATTGGATAGCTCGCTTTAGTTAGAATATTTTGTAACCAGTAGGATTATCTGCAATGATAAAATTCATACCTCCCAGCCTTCAAATAAAGCTGTCCCCAGGAGAGTATTGATGGCATCATTGTTGTGGGAAAGAGAAAGAAAGAGTGGCCCTATGATCCTATTGTGTGTGGAATAAAAGGGCTGGGGAAACAGATCTATTTTTGTATTAGCTAACTGCAGACCATCGCACCCCCTGATAGACTCATTCTTGGACCACAACAGTTCCCCTCCAGGAAGCCAGGATGTGCTTCTAGCAAACAAACAGAGGCCTGGACACCCTTGGGGTGAGGGCCGGATTTAGGGGCACAAAGAAATGCCGGCACCATGGGCTCCAACAACTGGCAGGCCTGCCTTCTCCGTGAACCTGCTCGCCCGCCCACAGTGTCTGCGGCAGCAGTAGCAGATGCCCCTACCACCCTCCTCTACCCATCAAATTGTCTCTGGCCAGCACCAGGGACACAGTGAGCTGAAGGTCAATACTTGGTGCTGACCAAGGATGAGGAGAGGCTCAGGAGCCGCAAAACTAACAGCTTCGTTCCCTGGGATTAACTGTTCCTCATCTACGCTTCTAAATTCAGCTGGAGGGTCACGAGGGTCAAAAGGAGAAGCCCGACCAGGATTTTAAGTTGTGACAGCTTCCTTGCTCATACACCGCACACTACTGTAAGTGCTTGACATCTACTAAGGCGCTCATTCCTCACAACCGCCCTGATGTTGGCATGACTACCATTTTACATGTGTGGAAACTGAGGCACAGAGCGCAAATGGATTCTCCCCAAGGCGGATCAACCAGGAAATACCAGGGCCTAGTTAAGCCCTGACTTCAGCCAAGCCTCTCTGGCCTCCTAACCACTGTGCGAGCCTTAGCAGGCAGCCACCGAGGGCCGGAACTTGGCTCTGGGAAACCACCGGCCCCGGGTGTGAGTCAGAGTTCTGCCCCTTCCTCATCAATCCTCAGTTTTCTCATTTGGAAAATAGGAGCCAAGATGCCAAGTACTTCAGAGGATAAAGAATAAATAAGAGAGCCGGGCGTGGTGGCGCACGCTTGTAATCCCAGTACTTGGGAGACTGAGATAGGAGGATCCAGGTTCGTGGCCAGCCTCAGCTACTTAGTGATGCCCTCCGCAACTTAATGAGACCCTGTTTCAAAATAAAGAATAAAAAATAGGGCTGGGGGTATAGCTCGGAGGTAGAATGCCCCTGGGTTCAATCCCCAGTACCACACACACACATACACACACACACACACACACACGCACGCACGCACGCACATACACACACAGAATAAATAAGATAAAAGCTAGCCGAGTGTGGTGGTGCAGCCTGTAATCCTAGTAGTTGGGAGGCTGAGACATGAGGATTGCAGGCTTGATTGTCGTGTGTGTGTGTGTGTGTGTGTGTGTGTGTGTGTGTGTGTGTGTTTAAATCAGTGCTGCCATCCTGCTCAAACATCATGGCCTTGGGATAGGACTGGGCTGTCGTAGCTGCCTAGGGAGCACACGGGCAGGGGTGGAAGAAAACACACACCGTGCTTTTAACCAGTCACAGGGTAAGGGCCCAGGCGTATGTCTGCCTTCTGATGTTTTGTGGTGTCCCCACCAGTCTCACTGTCTTGTCTAGTTTATTTCTAACGACATCATGGCGAAAGCATACTGGCTTTTATGGTACATACACCTGGTCTCTGTCCTCTGTAAGGTTGCTTGGAAGGGTGGGGCGGGTGGGGAAGAAGCCCTGTCATACTTTTCATGAGCTAAGGCCTCCGGAATGCCTCTGCCCTTTGTCTGCACGGTGGTCTCTGGCTGCCCCCCAACAGCCACCCACCCACCCCGCTCCTGGCTGCATTCAAGCCAGAGTTAGGCCAGACATGAAAAATCACTAAAAATAATTGACAGGCTTATCACGTGGCCAGGTGAAGCAGGGCCTACCCCTTGCTGAGGATAGGAACACTTCCCCCACATGTTTCTATTCTTTAGAACAGTGATCCTCAACCCTGGGATCTTAAAATTTCCAGTGGGCAGGCCTCGCCCCAGAAAGAGGAAATCAGATGCCCGACGGTGAAAGCCGGGCTTGGAGAATTGTATTCATTTATTTATTTTGCGGTCCAGAGGACTGAACCCAGGGGAGTTTTACCTCTGAGCTATACCCCCAGGGTCTTGGAGTAACTGAAAAAATCTTTCCAGGTGATTCTAACTCACAGCCTGGGTTGAGAACCACGGGTGAAACGCTTGGCTTGTGCAGGAGGGATGTGAACTTCTCTCGTGAGCCTCGCCCATCAGCTGCTCCAGGCTGCAAAGGCCCCCGGCCACCAGCCGTCCCTGTCAAGTTGGTGCCGCCATGATGGTGTGCCCAGGCTCTGCAGTCAGACTGCTGGGCTCCTGCTCTGTTTTGGTTGCACGTTCTGTGGACTGTGTGGCCTCTAGGTGGGATTTCCTTGACTGTGCCACAGGCCATGAAGTTGCTGGCACGCCAGTGTTACTGAAGGAATGAATGAGGTCAGGCACACAGTAGGTCTGGAGGGATGTGGCCACTCTCATCCCAGCTGCTCCTGTTTGCCGCAGCCTCACCTTTTTCTCTAGCGTGTCTTTGAAATCAAATACTATAAGGACCCAGAATGAGCTGACCATGCTCTGCCTGTCTCCTGTCTCCACCGGCACATGATGTGTCTGCCAGCCAGCTCACCGGAGACGCGAAGGAGGCGCGTGCCGAGGGTGGCACTGAGCACGCTGTGAAAAACAAGAAAAGGAAAAGTTTTCCATCTCTCAGTACATGGAGCAAAACCGCAGTGATACCACTCGTGTGTCGGTGGCTCTAGGATTATGTGTATGAACGCTCTAGAGGGAAAGGTATACGTTATTGATGAGATTGGGAATCTAAAGGGACAACAATTGCAAAACTCTAAATGACATCCCTCATTCTCAAACAGCAATGACTCCTGTTGCAGTGATGTTGCATCGGGGCAGGGTGTTCTGTTTTTGCGGTACCCCTGCCTTCTAAATAGCTAGAGTGCAGAGGGAGGACCCTCGAGCCGGGCAAAATGGAGCACCTTATTCTGTCGGAGCCCCCCTCCCGCCCTTCAGTGACACCTCAGGGGAGGAGCCGTGCAAGCCGCCTCCAGTTTGAATTTGAGCTTTAGGTCTCTAAGTATCAAGTTAGGGTGACTTTCAGAGCCTGGGTTTATTCATCCATGAAATGGGATAATGCCATTTTCCCACTGGACTATTTTAGGAGTTACTTAAGATAATGTGTGAAAATACCCAGTTCACTTCAGAGAAAGGAGCGGGCCCTACTTGAATGAGCTTGTTATTTCCCTAAATCCTTCATCCTGGGAAACGCAAGCCAGCTCCTCCTGTCTCAATGGGAAGCCCCCGATCTCTGGGAGCCTATTAGCTGAATCAAGTGGAGAGTTAAACATCCAAACTGACAAAGGGGCTGCGGTGCTGTTTCCCAGCTCCCCACCGCCAGCAGATGGTCCTGGGCCAGATGGCTGCTGGGGAGGGGTGGGGCGGGAGGCAGCCCAGGTGTTTGTGGTGGCAGCAGAGAGGTGCCAGGGAAGAGTTCGCTCCTCTACTTCCCCACCCTCCTTCCGATGTCTCCTCCAGAGGGGGCGCTGCCCAGCTCTGACAGATGTGCAGTCTGGGAACGTTTCCAGGTAGCGTGTCAGGAGAGCGGGCAATTAACCCCATGCCGGGACCTGCTCTGGCAAAATGGGAAGTAGGTGAGTGGGTTGGGGGCCTGTAAGCTCCTCTGCTTACCTTGTGTCTCCTCACCTTCAGCCAATGACCCTCGGTATTCCCAAGGTGATGGTCTACACTCCAGCTTAGCAGCTTCTCTCTCTTGCAAAACTTACCGGCTCCCTTCCATTTTTCTCAGGACTTTCTTCCCACCGGTGGAAGTGGTTACTCAGCTGCAGCAGTCCATGCCAATGACTCAGACCCCTAACCTTCTCCTCCCAGAGACTCTTACTACCAGTAGGGGTTCAACACCACCACGGAGGTAGTGAAAGAGAGGGAAGCAGGTGTGCCGGGCTGCTCACACTGCCTGGGAGAGCACCTGCTCCTCCCACTGCAGGGGATGCTGCAGAGAGAAACAACCTGCAGCGAGCCGCGAACACCCCTGGGCCTCAGCTCTGCGCTCTCTGCATGGCGCAGGGGGAGCATCGCAACGCCGTGCAAAGATCGACGGCGCCAGCATGCAATCGAGAGGATGCACTCCCAGCACTTGTCCCAAGGCCTGCGCACCCTGCAAATGGCGAGTCCCATTTGGAGGCAAGGGATCAGCCAAGCATTTCATTCATGGGGACATGGAAGAGTAGAGGACTCAACGTGGTATAGTTTAGGGGCTTGCCTTTGTTTTCTATGGCTTCAGCAACAAAGTGCCACAAACTGGGTGGCTTAAACAACAGAAATGTATACTTTCATAGCTCTGCAGACTAAAAATCCAATATCAAGGTATCTGCAAGGTAGGCTCCTCCTGAGGAACGTGAACAAGTTTCTACTCCAGACTCTCTCCTTGGCTTGTGGGTAACCATCTTCTTTTCACATAATCTTTCCTCTGTGAATATTGTTTCTGTGTCCAAACTTTCCCTTTCATAAAGACACCAGTCACCCTGGATTAGGGGCCCACGCTACTGTAGCATGATCTCATCATAACTTCACCAAGTACATCTGCAGTGACCCTGTTTCCAAATAAATTCACCTGCCGAGGTACTAGAGATTAGGATTTCAACATATGGATTTTGAAGGTGAGATGATCACACCCAATACAAAGTTAGACACGGCCATGTTGTCATAAAGGCCTGAATTCCAATGTAAGATCTGACTTACATGAGCCCTGCAATATTGCTCAGCCACAGTTTCCTCATCTATAAAATGTGAATTATAATAAGCCCTAACTATTCCTTAAGAGCCAAAATGATGTCAGCAAAACATTCCATGCATGAGTAGAGAAAAGATAAGTCCTCAGGAAGCCTCAGTTGCTATTAGGATTATTCTACACATGTTGCACGTGGGGAACTGTCCACTCTGTCCAGTGATAAGGCCATTTTTGTCCATGGAACTGGGGGACGAGAGGCCAGACTCAGGCCCCAGTTAGGTGGGCATCTAACCAAGTCTCTCATAACCCAAGGCTTGAGGAAATGCTATGTTGAAATAGGACAAAAATTTCCACTGCAATTAAAATTCCTTTCATAAAGAAGCGAAAGATCCGAGGGAACAAAGAGTGTGAAGCAGAATTAACTGTTCAGATAATAGCAATGGATGTTATTTTGTATTTTTAACAGAAGAGCTTTTAAAGTATACTCTGCCCTTCTATCTTGGTTCCTTTTGTCTTTGGAGGAAACAAGCAGCTCGGAAATGATATTCTGGCAACTTGGAACTGTTCTCTGGGAATTTTCCTATTTCTCCCATTTCACAGACATAGCCCCCAATATCGTGAGGGACTAAAAGGGAACAGATTCCTGCTTCAACGTGTCTCCAGTCTCCCAAACCTAAAGGTCTCCTGTCTGCAACAGAAAACCACAATAGTCATGTTCCTATCCAATTAGGAGCCTGAGCTGATAAAATATTTCCTGCCAAGAATAGAAATTCAAGAGAAAAAGAGAGAGAGAGAGGGAGGGAGAGAGAGTTTTTCTTCTTCAAAAGTATGGAGAAAAGACTTTTAATCAGAGAAGCTGATCTTTCTTTTTATTACCAAGGATAATACGATATGAAATTCTTCTCAAAACTATACATAATGAAGGTGGAGTGAATCATGGGAAAATTCTCTTTTGTTACTGTGAAATGCTGATGAGCATGGTAGAGTTCTGGAGTGTTTTAGTTAGTTAATCTGAATTAGTATCTACCTTTTCTCAAAAGAAGACATCCTCCTTTTATTCAAAGAAATAGCCCTGGGTGACTGGGGTAGGATGAATAATGGCCCCCAAATATGTCCACATCCCAATCCCTGGAAACTGTGAATATAATCATTTGTGATATGATGGTTAATTTCATATGTCAACTTTGCTAGGTTGTGGCACCCAGGGTTCTTTGTCAAACACATCTAGATTGTGCAGTGAAGGTGGTTTTTAGATGCGATTAACAGTTAAATCACTTTGAGTAAAGAAGATTACCCTCCGTGGGTCTCATCCAATCAGTTGAAAGCCTCTGGAGCAGAGACTGAGGATTCCCAAGGGGAAAGAATTGCTGCCTCCAGACCACCTGCTAGTCTGCTCGGCACATTTTGGATTTGTCAGCCCCCAAATTATATGATCCAAATCCTTAATATAATTTTCTATTTATCCATCCATCCATCCATCCATCCATTCATCCATCCATCCATCCACACATTCTATTGCTTTTGTTTCTCTGGAGAATCCTGACTAATATATGTGGCAAAGGGCACTTTGCAAATATTAGTTAAGAACCTTGAGATGGGGAGATTATTATGGTTTGGAACTGAAATGTCCCCCAAAAGCTCATTGGTCCCCGATGTAACAGTGTTCAGAGGCAGGGCCTTTGGGAGGTAATTGGATCATGAGGGCTATGACCTAATCAATGGATGAGTTCATTGATGGATTTATAACTTAATGGCTATTGGGAGGTAGTGGAAACTTTAGAATGTGGGCCTAGCTGGGGGAAGTAGGTCGTAGGGGATATACCTTCAAGGCATATTTTGTCCTGACCCTCTCCCCCTTCTCTCTCTCCCTTTGCTTCCTGGCTGCCATAAGGTGAGCAGCTTTGCTCTTCCACATGCTCCCGCCATGATATTCTGCTTCACCACATGCCCAGAAACATGGACAGAAATCCAACACGGTGAGCCAAAACAAATCCTCCTTTAAGTTGCTGTTCTCGGGCATTTTGTCACAGTGGCAGAAAGCTGGCTAACACTATGATTCTGGATTTCCTGAGTAATCGCGATGTAATCAGAATGTTCCTTGTGAGAGGGTTGTAAGAGAGGTCAGAGTGAGAGCAGAGGTGCTGTGATGGCAGGAGCAAAGATGAGAGGAGTGTGGTGTGCTTCAACTTGTAAAACAGGCAGCCACTGGAAGCTTTAAAAGGTGAAGAGACGGATTCTCCCCTAGGAGCCTTGAGAAAAAAACAGCCCTACGAACACCTTGACTTCAGGTCTCCTGGTCCCCAGACTTGTCAGAGAATAAGATTTGTGTTGTTTTAAGCCACTGAGTTTGTGATAATTTGTAACAGCAGTGATAGGATGCCAATACGGTGACCAAAATGACCACAGGAAACTTGTTGAATGTGAAGTAAGAAGTACTTTTAGGGCTGTGTATTTTCAAATATTTTAAATTATTAACTTTAAAGACTAATCTTAGTCCTATGTAAATAGCTCTTATAAATAAATACAAAGGCAGATATTTCCAACAAAGAGCATTTACAATAAATCCACAAAAAAAGAAATGATACTCTCTGTCTCTCTCTCTCTCCCTCCCCCCCCTCTATTTAGTGAGGCCCTCCGCAACTTCATGAGACCCAATTTCAAAATAAAGTATAAAAAAATAGGGCCAGGGGTGTAGTGCGGAGGTAGAACGCCCCTGGGTTCAATCCCTGGTACTGCAAAAAAAAAAAAAAAAGAAATGATAGCATTTCTTCAAACACCATAAATATTTTGACCTAGTTGATAATCAGAGACCTGTAAAATAAAACAATGAGATATTATTTTTCTGCCTATTTAGTATATGTCCTAAGTGATGATACCCACTGAGGATAAGGCTGTGGGAGGTAACACTTTCAAACACTGCTGAAGAAAGTGATCATTTTAGAAATTATTTACATAGCATATATCATGAGCCTTGAGAATTTATATCCTTTTACCCATATGTTCACTTTTAGAAATCCAGCCTAAGGAAATACTCAGAGATGTGAGCAAAATCGAGTGTATAAGTGTTGTACACTATACAGGATACAATGAAAACAATTGATAAATATACATCACTAGAATAATGGCTAAGGAAATTATAGTAAATATTATGCAATCATTAAATATAGTATTTTAAAACTATGTTGTGGAGTGACATCAGCAAAAATGGTGAAGTAAGAGATTCCAAAATGCTACCACTGCGCACAAGCAATGAAAAACTTGGCAAAAATGAAAAAAATCAACTTTTGATAATTGAATTGAAAATCAAATGCTTGCAGCAAACCAGGAGAAAGCTTAATAAAGAAAAGTAGTGGCTGGGCGTGGTGGCGCACGCTTGTAATCCCAGTACTTGGGAGGCTGAGACAGGAGGATCCAGGTTTGCAGCCAGCCTCAGCTACTTAGTGAGCCCCTCCACAACTTAGTGAGACCCTGCTTCAAAATAAAGAATAAAAAAATAGGGCTGGGGGTGGAGCTTGGAGGTAGAATGCCCCTGGGTTCAATCCCCAGTACTGAAAAAAAAAGTGGCCAATTCTCCATGAAACAGTAAATTTTGTTATATTTTAACTGGCCCTGGTCCATTCCTCATTCTTCAATTCAGTGGCAGCCTGGAAAATAGTATCCCACTTTCCCAGAAACAGCACAGGAGAAGCAGAATAAACCTGGAGAATTGTGAGCATTAGTTTCAAAGCGCCTAAAGATTCCCTGGAAAACCTCATCCAATTCTATATTCACCCAGTACTGAAGCAACTACATGGGACATTTATCAAAAACACTTAACGGGCAAATGTTTTTGATACCTAAGGCAATGGATAACAGTTGGGAGGAAAAGTAGACTAACCAAAAAACTTGGGAGGAAAGGCTGAGGAATGAGATGCTTTAGAGAAGAAGAATTTCACAAGTTCCAACCTATTCCTGGGAATCTAGAAGGCCATGTACGTTACAGGGGCAGTGGACATAATCAGAAAAGAACTAAGAAAGCCCCAAGCTGTCACCTCTGGCTGACCTTAAAATTCTGTGCAAATAGAAAATGAAGGCTAAGGTACATTTGTAAACTGCCTGGGTGATTGTTGAAGTCATATCCCGACACACACAAGGTTTGCCTCCAAGACTAGAAAACTTTTTGGTTTCGGGCATTTCACAAAATCTGCCTCTTCATTGGCTGACCACTAAGCTAATGAAACAAAGATGTCAGAGGCCACACAGTACACGGAATACAGATTCCACAGGATTAGTTCACAAGAGTCACCAAGCAAACAACAGCAAGATAAGCAGCAACATACCTACAGGAGGTAAAATAATCGGACTTCCAGAGTTGTGACATAATATTCAAGTGTCCAGGAATCAACTCAAAACTACAAAGCTTGCAGAGAAACAATGAAGTATGGCCCACACAGAAAAATACAAGCAACCAATATAAATTGTCTCTGATAAAGCCCAGACTTTGGATTAACTCCAAACAAAAGGCAGACACTGGCAGCATGGATTTTTGAAAAAAATAATCATCCAACTACAAGCTGTCTACAAGAGACTTAGTTTAGATTCAAAGACAGAAATGGGTTGAAAGTGAAAGAATGGGAAAATAGGGTTGGGGGTGTATCTCAGTGGTCAAGCACTTACCTAGCATGGGAGGCCCTGGGTTTGATCCAGCATGTGAGGCTCTGGGTTTGATCCACAGCAACACACACACACACACACACACAGACACACACACACACACACACCAGAAAAAGATATATCATGCAAACAGAAACAAAAAGAGACCTAGAGGAGCAGATAAGATAGTCCATAAAATAAACAGTCTTACAGGAAACAAAGAAATACAATATACAGTGATAAAAGAGTCATTCCAACAAGATGACATAACAAGTATCAACATATATGCACCGAACAACAGATCTCCAGAAGGCATGAAGGACAACCTAACAGAACTACAGGGAGAAATGAATGGTCCTACTGTAATAGTCGGAGACATGGATATCTCACTTTCAATAATGAAGAGGACAAATAGAAGATCATCAATAAATAGAAGACTTGGGTAACATGATAAACCATTAACCCATCATAAATTGAAAATATTGAAAGCCAAAGATACATTTAATATACTTAACCTACAAAGTATCATAACAGCCTTAAATGTGCTCATCTACATCATTTACATTAGCCTACAGTTGGGTAAAATCTTCAAACACATAACCTATTTTTAAATAAAGTTTTAAATATATCATATACTTTATTTGTTTTTATTAGTCTTTTATTGGTGCATTGTAATTTTACATCATAGTGAGATTCATAGTGATACTTACAAATATGTGCACAACATCACTTGGTTTGTGTCCCTCCCCTCCACACAACCCCACTCTACCCTCCCCATACATCACGGTGTGATTCATAGTGATACATCGATGTGTGCACATAACATTATGTGGTCTGTTTCCTTTTTCTAACTTCCCCTTTCCCCTCACTCCTCCCTCTCCCAATCTCCCATCGCTCTACTGGTCTCTCTCCTCATTTTCATGAGGTCCTTTTTCCTTCCTGTTTTCTGTCTAGCTTCCACATATGTGGGAAAACATACAGTCCTTAATTTTCTGAGTCTGGCTGATCTCACTTATCATGATGTTCTCTAGTTCCATTCATTTTCCTGCAAATGACGTAACTTTATTCTTCTTTGTGGCTGAGTAGAACTCTGTTGTGTGTATATACTATATTTTATCTATCTATTCATCTGTTGACAAACACCTAAGTTGGTTCCATAACTTGTCTATTGTGAATTGTGCTGCCATAAACGCAGGTATACATGTATCACTACAGTATTCTGACTTTAATTCCTTTGGAAAGATACCAAGGAGTGGTAGAGCTGGGTCACATGGTGACAGTACTAATTTACAATCCCACCAACAATGTATAAGTGTTCCCTTTCCCCCACATCCTCTCCAGCATTTATTATTTATGTGATTTATTGAATACTATACTGAAAGTGAAAAACAGAATGGTTTTTCTTGTATTATTGCTAGCCTGGAAATGATCAAAATTCACAACGTGGCTTCTACTTTATGTATATCACTTTTACACAATCATAAATTCAAAAACTGGCAAGTTGAAACTGGTTAAGTCAAGGACTATCTGTAGAACTAATAGACCTCTATAGAACATTCCATCCAGTAATAGCAGAATACACTTTTTTCACATGCACATGGAACATTCTTGAGGATAGACTATATTTTACATCACAAAACAAGTCTTATTAAATATAAAAACATTGCAATCATATAAAATATCTCCTATGACCACAATGTAAATTTAGTTGAAAATCAAAGATAGAAAATAAGCTGAAAAATTAATAAATGTGGAAATTAAATGACACATTTCTAAATAACTAATGGATCAAAGAAGAAGTCAGGAGAGAAATAGAAAAAAAAATTGACATTATTGACAACAAAATTTGCGAGATGCAGAAAAAGCACTTTTAGAGATAAATTTATAGTTGTAAATGACTATTATCACTAATAATGTATTATATATTTCAAAATTCCTTAAAGAGTAGATTTTAAATGTTTATATCACAAAAATGATAAGTATGGAAGATGATGAAGTTGTCAATTAGCTTGATTGAATTATTTCACAATGTGATCATGTATCAAATTATCATATTATACTCCACAAATACATGCAGTTATTTTGCCAATTAAAATAAAAACACAACTGAAATTTAAAATGACTACATTTCAAAAAGACATCATAAATAAATATTTTAAACTTCAACCTTAAGAAAGTGGGAAAATAAGGGCAAACTAAACCCAAAGCAAGCAGAAGGAAGAAAATGATAAAGATAAGGATAGAGACAAATCAAGTATTGTTATAGAGAAGATGAAAACAAGAGTTGACTCTTTGACCTTTTAAAACAAAGGTCATTAATAGGTGTTATTATCATCCCTGTTTCACAGTCAAGGAAGTGAGGCACAGAGGAGCCCATTCGTCAGTTAGCTGAGCAGTTATCAAAGCATAGACTTTGTGCTAGACCCTGGGTGAGGCTCTGGAGAGGTAGCTGTGAACAAGACACTCACTCAGGAAGCTCACCTCAGGGAAGGCAGACTCACATCTATTGGGGTGGCTCCAAAGGGTGGCCTACTCTGACTTGGGGGTTGAGAGAAGGCTTTTCAGGGGAAGTGAGCTGATGGATAGAAGGGACCCTGCACATGAGGCAGTGGTGCTGAACGGTACCTCAGTGGGCAAGAGGTCTGTGCAGGGTGAGCGTGCAAGGCCAGAACAGGAAACCTGGGCCCAGCCAGCTCGCCACACATGTACAATGTAGTGAGCTTGCTTTCCTGGCCTCTGTTCTCCATGTGGATGTCCGTTCCTTCCTTCTCCTGACTGGTCTGGAAAGGAGGCTAGGGAAGAAGAGCTCTCTCTTCCCCAAGGTCTTGGACACGTCCTATTGCCAGAAGGTTGAAGAGGCACAGTTCTGCCAAATCTGTAGGGATAGGCCTTAGGGCTGACCATGGAGCCCCACTGACCCCACAACTGGAGCAGGTTCTAGGAGAGAGGATAGTTCATGGCTCAAAGTCACAGCCTTTAGACTCAGGGCCTTCTTGTGAAAGACTGAGTGGCCAGAGACCCACAGACCCGAGCTGTCTCCCCACATGGTCCTTATAATGCAATGGTGGAAAGCTGGGGCTAGGTTGACAGTTACTGGCATATAAGTCTGTGTTCCAATGCTGATTCCACTGGACACTGGTTCTATGGCCGTGGGTAAGTCATTGAAGTCACTTTGAGTCTCTGCTACATCTTTAAAATGGAGGTGATGAGAATGCAGTTGTCCCTTGTTATCCACAAGGGTTTAGTTTCAGGATCCCCATGGATACTAAAATCCCCAATACTCAAGTCCCTTATATAAAATGGCATAGCATTTGCATATAACCTATGCACATCCTCTTGCATACTTTAAATATCTCTAGATTACTTCCAATACCCAATTCAATGTAAATGCTGTGTAAAAAGTTGTTATACTGTATTGTTTGGGGAATCACATCAATAAAATACAGTCTGCACATGTTCGGTACAGACACGTTTTAAAATATTTTTAAATTCGTGTTTGGTTGGATCTGTGGATGTGGAACTTGTGGTTGTAGAGGGCTGATTGTGTCTACCTCATCAAGGTGTTTGGTGACCAAATGAGATAATACACTGAAAATACTGACCATGGTATACAATAAATATTCCTTGCTTTAAAAAAAAGCAATACAATTGACAAAACTTTACTAGATTTACCAGGAAAAAAGATAAATTTCAAGTTGCTAAAATCAAGAATGAAAGTGGGAACATTGCTATTGATCTTACAAAGATAAAAAAGGATTATAAGAAAAATCATGAACAACTCTATGCCAAGAAATTAGATAATATAGCTGAATGAACAAATTCTTAGAAACACAAATTACCAAAACCGACTCAACAAGAAATAGAAAATCTAAATAGGTCTATAACATGTAAAGAAATTGGTTAATAATTATAAAAAAACTTCCACCAAAGAAAATCCCAGAACCAAATGTTTAAAATGAATTAACACCAATCTTTCTCAATTTCTTTGAAAACATAAAAGAGGAAAGAACACTGCCTAACCCATTCTATGAAACCAGTTATTACCCTAATATAAAAGCCAGAAAAATTCATCACATGAAAAGGAAAAAAAAACTACAGACAATAAAAGAACACTACAGACAAGAAAAAGAAAACTACAGACAAATATCTCTTATGGTTATATTTTCAACAATAATATATAAAATTCTCCATAAAACATTAGCAAGCTGAATTGAGCAGCATATTAAAATAATTATTCAGCATGACCAAGTTGGACATATTCTAGAGATGCAAAGGTAGTTCAACCCAAGAAAGTCAATCATTGCATACCACATTAATAGAACAGAGGAGAAAAACCCACCTGATCATCTCCATTGATGCAGAAAAAGCATTTTGGAAAATCAAACACTCTTTCATGATAAAAATACTCAACAAACTAGGAATAAAGGAAGGTTTTCAACCTAATAACAGGTGTCTATAAAAAGCCCACAGCTAGCATCATACTTAATGGGAAAAGACTGAAAACATTTCTCCTGAGAAAGAACAAGACACGAATATCTACTTTCATTACATTTATTCAAATTGTACTGAAAGATCTAGCCAGGTGTTATGGTTTAGATCTGGAATGTCCCCTTAAAATTCAGGTACTGGAAGCTTTGTCCCTGATGTGGCAAGGTTCAGAGGTTGGGCCATTGGGAGGTGATTGGATCAAAAGGGCTCTGACCTCATCAGTTGATCAACCCAGTAAATTATTCAGATTAATCCATTTGACAGATTAGTCCATTGATAGCTGAATGGACTCATGGGAGGTGGGACCTAGTATGAGGGAGTAGGCCACTGGGGGTGTGCCCTGGGAGGTTTATCTTCCCTCCAGCCCTTACCTTCTCTCTTCCCCAGTTGCCATGAGCTGAGCAGCTTTCCTCTGGCATGCCCTTCCTCTGTGATGTTTCTGCCTAAGAGCCAGCCCACTATGGACTGAATCCTCTGAAACCATGAGCCAAAGTAAATCTTTCATCCTCTAGGTTGTTCTTGTCAGGTACTTTGCTCACAGTGACAAAAGCCAACCAACACATGAGGGCAATTTGGCAAGAAAATTAATTTTATATATATATATATATATATATATATATAAAGGAAGAAGTATAATTATCTGTATTCACAGAGGACATGATCTTATATGTAGATAATCTTTACGAAGCCACCACAAAATTATTACAATTAATAATCAAGTTCAGCAATGTTGCAGGATATAAGAACAATATACAAGAATTAGTTGTATTTAATATATGAGCAATGAGCAATCTGAAAATGAAATTAATAAAACAATTTATTTCTAGTAGCATAAAATAATAAAATACTTGAGAATGAATTTAACCAAGGAAGTGCAAGTTTTGTACACTGAAAACTTCAAAACAGTGTTGAAAGAAGTTAAAGATGACCTAAACAAATAGAAAGACATTCATGAGTTGAAAAACATAATACTGTTAATATGGCAATACTCCCCAAATTGATTTACAGATTCAATGCAATTTCCAACTGTCATTTCTTGCATAAATGGACAAGCTAATCCTAAAATTCATATTGAAATATAAAAGACCCAGAATAGCTGAAACAATCTTGCAAAAAACAAAGATGGAAGACTCACACTGCCTAATTAAAAAAAATTACTGTAAAACTACAGCAAGCAAAACAGGGTGGTGCTGACACAAGGATGGACACAGATCAGTAGACTAGATTGAAAGCACAGAAATAAATCCACAAACCTATTGTCTTATTTCTTCAAGAGTACGAAGGCTATTCAATGGGGAAATGGACAAACTTTTCAACAACTGGTATGGGAAAACTGGACCCACACACAGAAGAATGAATTAAGGCTCTTACTTTACACCATACACAAAAATTTACTTGAGCTGGGAGTGGTGGCGCACGCTTGTAATCCCAGTACTTTGGGAGGCGGAGACCGGAGGATCCGGGTTCACGGCCAGCCTCAGTTCTCTCTCTCTCTCTCTCTCTCTCTCTCTCTCTCTCTACCTAGTGAGGCCCTCTGCAACTTCGTGAGACCCGGTTTCAAAATAAAGTATAAAAAATAGGGCCGGGGGCGTAGCACGGAGGTAGAATGCCCCTGCGTTCAATCCCTGGCACCGCAAAAAAAAAAAAAAAATTTTTACTTGAAATGGATAAAAGACATAAATGTAAGAGCTAAAATTATAAAACCCCCAGAAGAAAACATATGTATAAATTTTGTGACCTTGAATTAGAAAAAGGTTTCTCAAATATGACATCAAAACCATGAATAACCAAAAAATAATAACTAGGATTATCAAAATTAAAACTTTTGTGCCCTGCTCCCCCCCACCAGATACATTAAATGAATTTGGTCACTCCTCCAAACAATAGGTTTGGTCCTGACAAGTCCTGAACTGTTCTGACCCACTACCCACTGGATGTTAATTTGCCATTGGGACAATGGCAAATATAATATTTCTTCTTTTTTGCTTGCTTATTATTTACATGATTTTATTGAGGTATTGATACCAATAAAATGCACTGATATTTGGTGTTAAAATGTAAATCAAAAGACATAATCAAAAAAGTAAGAGAAAATTCCCAGAATGGAAGAAAATAATTTGCAAATTATATATCTAATAAGGATCTGGCATTGTATAGTATCTAGTATAGTACATGTTGAACTCTTATAAGTCAACAACAAAAGGACAAACAACTCAATTGGAAAATGGGTAAAGGACTTGAATAGACATTTCTCCCAAGAAGATATACAAGTGGCCAACAAACACATGAAAATATGGTGAACATCATTAGAAATTAAAGAAATGAAAATCAAAACCACAATGAGATATCAACTTATACCCACTAGAATGGGTGTAAACATACAAATGGAAAGTAACAAGTGTTGGCAAGGATGTGGAGAAATTGGCACATTTCTAGTGGGAATGTAAAATGGCATAGCTGCCTTGGAAAACATTTTGACAGTTTTTCAAAAAGTCAAACATAGATGTACCGTATTCCTCAGCAATTCCACTCTTATGTGTACACCCAAGAGGATTTGAAATTTATATCCACACAAGAATGCGTCATACAGATGCTCATAGCAGCATTATTCATAATAGCAAAAAAAGGAAATGATCCAAGTGTTCATCAGCTGATGAATGCCTAAGTAAAATGTGATTTATTCATACATGAAATATTATTTGACAATAAAATAAAATGGAGGTACACTATATATGTTGCAACATGGATAAACCTCAAAAGCATTACGCTAAGTGAAAGAAGCCACTCATAAAAGTCCATATGTTGTATGATTCTGTTAATATGAAGTTCCCAGGATAGACAAATACTTAGAAAGTAGATTCATGGTTTCCAGGAGCTAGAAATAGGAGGGAATGAGAAATGACTGTTTAATGGAGATGAGATTTCTTTTTCAGGTGAAGAAAATGTTCTGAAATTTAGATAGTGGTAATGGTCGCAAAATGTACTAAAACAACTGAGTTATATATTGTGAAATAGTTAAATTGGTGAATTTTATGTTCTACAAATTTTATATTATTAAAAATTTTAAATCAGTAAGTGTAGAAAGGTTTTTAAATGTCATGCTTACTATTAACTTAGCAAAAAAAAACCAAAACAAACAAACAAATACCTTTTCCTGTGTAATGACACAGGAAATAGCTTATTTAGCAAAACCAGGATATAAAATTATAGATATACTTGTTTCCAGTTATGTAAAACTAAGCATGAGAATGTGTCTATAAACAAGAAACAATAAAAACATACTAAAATGTTAGTGGTGATTGTCTCTAGGTGTTAATTTATGTTTTCTTCTATATAATTTACCCACATATTTATACCTCTATCTAATCTATCTCTCCATATATCTACACATATATATTTTGGTACTGGGAATTGAACCCAGGGGTATTCTCCTTCTGAGCTACACCCTCAGCCCTTTTATCTTTTATTTTGAAACAGGGTCTCACTAAGCACATGCTGGCCTTGAACCTGCGTTCCTCTTGTCTCAGCCTCCCAAGTATTGGGATTACAGGTGTGTGCTATTGCACCCAGCTACATATCTGTATTTTTTAAATTACCTAAATGAATTTTTATGTTTTAGTTGCATAGGTAACATGGATATTCTGTTTTAAAATATCAAACAGTACAAAGAAAAAAACCCTTCACTCTTCACCTGCTAGTTGATCAGTTTAATCTCCATGGAATCAATGTGGTTCATATCTTTCCAGGCCATTTTCTAGTGCTTTATGGAGGTACAAGCGCAATCAGAAAAGTATAATTTTTATACTTTTTAAAGTATAAATGATATATGGACCCCACATAATATGCTTACTATTTGTCAAGGTGTCCCCCTCCTCTTAAGCATCTTGGGCAGTTCTCAGAGTACTCACAGAGATCTATCCCCACCATTTTTAACCACTGTATGGAACTCCACAGTGTGGATGTACTTCATATGTTCAACAATTCTTCTGTAGATAAAATGTTGGTCATTTCTAATTTTTTGCTCTGCAGACAAACTCACTCAGTTGAGTACCTGAGCAAGGATCTCCCCAATAGCACTATCTAGAAGTGACGATGCTGCAACATACATTATATGCTTTTAAGAAGTATAATAGATTTTTTTAACGTGCTTTTATTGGTGCATTGGAGTCTCACATCACAATGAGTATCTATTTGATGTTAACATACATGCACACAGCTCTTAGTGTCCCCCCGCCTCCCCCCACCCATATGAAGTACCAAGAATGATGTTGGTATATTCTCACATGTACATATTGTTTATGATAGTAATTCCACTGATTTGCTTCTTTCTTACCCTTCCCCTTCCCTTGTACCACTTCCCTTGCCCCACTGAGGGTTCTCCATCATCAGCCGGAGTCCCTTGTGTGTCCCCACTACTCCCTAGGTTACACGTACTAATGAAAACATATGTCCCTTCTTTTTTTGTGATTGACTGATCTCACTTAACATAATGTTCTCCAGATCCTTCCACTTTCTTGCAAATGATGTTATTTTGTTCTTCTTTATTGCTGAGTAGAATTCCATTGTGTGAATTTTCCACCATTTTGTAATCTACTCATCTGTTGATGGACACCTAGGTTGGTTCCATAATTTGGCCACTGTGAATTGTGCTGCTATGAACATGGGTATGCATATATTACTGTTGTTTTCTAGTTTCAATCCCTTTGGTATGATACCCAGTAGTGGTATAGCCGGATCATATGGTGGATCCATTCCCAGTTTTCTGAGGAATCTCCACACTGATCTCCACAGTG